>CACSLK010027832.1:874948-893332 GCA_902706635.1 Striga hermonthica
TTTTAAAAGGTAAACGTACATATCCTAACTATAGATTCCGCTGCGTTAGGATTTATTTCGATAAAGTTCAATACTGTGCATGTTGTTTGACGTTCCTAACAGAACCCAACAGTGTGATCGGCTAAACCTTGACCTTGCGGCTGGTTTCTGAATAGGTGCACCTGAGCATCCTGGCGCCCCGCATATGCAGCGCCTGCGAGCGTGTCGCCTTTCGGAGGACAGTGCATTAACAACTCAAACACCCAATTTATTTTTCTTTTGAACGGTTTGACCACCGAGAGTACCAAGTTCCACCATACTGTGTTTGCATCCTTGATCGATAGTGGTGATGAGAAAGCATGACCGATAAGTTTCCTATGCCTATACGAGGATTCCTCGAGTTGGCGAAATAGGAGATTTGTTGTAACGCCTCGAACAGTTAATAAATAAAACCAATTCACTTGCTCGACTTTAAAGTGAACACTAAAGTTGTTTGATTCAGTAGTTCTAAGTGAATTATTACATGAATTATGTGGTTATATTTGTATTTATATTGAATTATGTGCTCATATATGTTAGTATGATCTAGTTATATCATTCGGTCGTGCCGATATTTCAAGATCGTGCGTTGAGCCATAGTCGAGCCTTAGCCGAGCGCCTAGCCAGGTGCCCGCACAAGTCGGCACCACTCGAACCCAATACCTTAGTAGTCTTTGATGTGCTCATCATAACAATGATTTATTTCTTAAATCCTTGAAATGGTCGAGCCATCATGAGGCCGAGACCATGCGCGCGTATGTACTCTGAGTCATGAGCGTAGACCCTAACCTATTCCATTATTTAGCTTATGTCCATGCAAGTTTTCAAGGGGGTTTATTAGCCATATATTACGTATTTTTTTTAGCCTAAGTTTTGATTATCAAGTTCAAGCCTCATTAGTCTTAATTAAATTCTTAAACAAGCATGGGTGGGATTGTTTTTTTTAATCACATGTGTAAGACATGTCCCCCACTTCATATCTTAGTGCCATGACAAGATTTTCAGCATTATTTAGTCCTCATGGTCGTCCATAACCAGACCTCAATGCTCCACTTCCAATGCCCTCACATGCTAAGCTTTAGTTGACATTGGAAATGACTTCTTCCACATTTGTCTCCCATTTGATTCCATTTCCTTGCATTGTTAGCTCCGCCATTGACCATGATTTGGATACTTTATAAACCTATACTCCAGATGAGGAAGTTCCATTTTCCTCACTTCAAGTCTCAGCCAAGAAGTCACCCAAACACTTAAGCATATAGCATAAAACCGAGAGTGAATTTATGAGAGCAAGCAAAATTCCGAGTGCATCCTTGTGCTTATTTTCGTGTTTTATGCATCTAACCTTCATAAAATCAGCTTAATATCATCCTACATCATCCTCCTCTCATAGAAGAGGTTAGTGCCAACAAACTCAAGGATACAAGCTAAAGAAAGCTAGAAGCCGTAGCTATACAAGGACCGAGCAAGACCGAGCATACCCGACTTTCTTTGCATTCTTCTTGAAGATTAAGAGGTTGGTGTGCTAAAATCTTTTTAGAATCATAATATATATGAGATAAAGAGTTGATTGGTATAGATATGTGCCATATATGTTCAGTTATGATGGATATATAAGCATGCAAAATGTATAAATGATTCCAGCTCACTTGCATGTTCCATATGTCATGTTTTCGGATGTTTTTGACTATGCTATGAAAAACCTAGAAAATTATGCTTTTTATGGCTGTTGCTTGTGTAAAATAGGAGTTCATAGGATCAAGAATCAAGTCGTTTAGACTAGTATAACTCGAGTTATAAATTTTTGAAGATAAGTATGCAAGTTGATTTTATAGGGTAGAATTCATCTACGACTTCAAACGCGAATAACTCTAGTTCTACTTAGGATAAAATTATGAAATTTTTTGGACATGTTTATATATGTGTTATGAGTCTGCTTACCAAGTTTTATGATTTTATTTTAAGAATTGAGTGAATTATGATTTTTACAAAAGATTGTGCAAGCAGTTTTTGAAATTCCGGGCAGAATTGAGAATCATGATGTTGGGCCGTTTTTGAAAATCTTAATGTGACTATGTAAAAATATTATCAACATGAAACCTGTAGTATATGTTATAAGCTTTCTCTGTGAGTTTGAATCATGTTAGTTGGAGTTTGGATTGATTTTATATGATTTTTCAAAGTTAGGGTTATGCCCAGATTTTTAAAACAGTGGTTGTGTTTACGATCGAAATGTATACTCTGAAATGAAGTCCTTAACGTGGTTATTTGTAAAAATGCTCTTCTTGGAACTTGTAGCAATTTAAGTGTAGTTTCTGTAAGGTTTGAGTTTGTATGATTTATAATTTTGTGGCATGAGATATCTCTGTTTTAGCGACCTGCTGTAATTTATAAAAGTTGCGTTGGCAGATTTCCTTACCTAAGTGTCTTACGCTTAAACTCGGCTGTAAAGCTATTTTTGGCTTAAGTTATCATCATAAAAGTTGTGTATATATATGTTAACTACTTGTTAGTTTTAGAATCACTTGAATAGCATGCTTGTAGCTCATGTTATCTTGAAAATATTGAGACCATGCGAGTTGTTCATTCCCATTTTTTGTCTACAATTATGTTATGTGTTATTGTTGAAGTATGTGGCTAATTTATATCACATGAGTGTAGTTAAGTGATTGTGTGTTAGATAGGCTTTCATAGGACTATTTTGTGTAATGTAGGTGTGTGACGAGCTGTGTCTCGGCCTACTTTTTCCTCGAATTTCTGTGATTTCATCCTCCGGATACCAGGTGGGTTTTACTTATAAAGTTATCTATGCCATACGTGTGTTTAAGTGTTTGGTTGGTATGACCTATGTATGAATGTGAACCATGTGGCCCACTGATGTGAGCTGTTACGGCCTTCGGTACGGTTGTCCCCGTCGAGTTACGGTACGATTGCCCTTGCGAGGCAAGTCTCCTTAAGACCTAATGAAAGGCCGTGTCCGTTACAGTGGCACGCACTCCCGTCGTTAGGGTTTATGCATCCCCTTTCCGCGGCTAATGATAGATGTGCACATGAGTGAGTTATTGTTGAGATTAGGAGATGAGACATGATGATGATTGATTTATATTCATCCTGCGACCATACCATCTTAACATGTATTATTTATGTGCATAGTGGTGAGCACGCTTTTCATCTAGTGCTCATCTCCACCTGCTCTTTACCAGCAGGTTAAGCAGGAGCTGGGTGACGAGAAGAGACGAGTGGGTCGGTTGTTTTTATTTGTTTATCGCTTCCGTACGAATAAGGTTTTATGAACCATTATGTTGGGACTTGATTATGATATTTTCCAAAAACCTATGATTTGTTGTTTTGGAAAAATTTGTGGAACCCGGATTGTTGGGTATTATGGTTGATGATATATGCATGTTGAGTATTATGTCTCGTGATGTGTTTCGGTTAATGAAAACCGTTTGTGAAAATCGGGTAATGAATCCCCGTGAGCCCAGATAAGACTTGGGTTATGAAAAATGTTGTTTAACACCCATTGAATTTTCGAAAATGATTTTGAAAATTGTACACTGATATTTAGAAAGTCCGGAATTTCTTTAAAATCAAAGTGGGGTGTTACAGTTTTGGTATCAGAGCCAGTCTGCATTTCTGTAGACTGGTTAATATGTGAGTATGTGTTTAGACCTTGTGTTATGACCACTCGTCTCCGTCACTCCGCGCTGCTTAAGGTATGTTTTGTTTAAGTATTAATGAAAATACTGGACATGTAAATGATACGCATGTAGTAATGAAACTACTCGTGATGAACTTGTGATTTGGGGCTTAGGATCTATCCACCTTGATTTTATCGAACTCTAGTGTTTATGGAGAACTCTAGACTTCAGTATATATTGATTGTTCTGTTTTGTTCTTGTGCTTAACCTCGTTCGACTTATTCAATGTAGAAGTATGAATACTCGCTATCGTAACCGTCAGGCATCCCCATCTCCTTCTCCTCCTCGTCAGCACCAGGCCGCTCCGGCCGTGGACCTTACTCAGCTTATCATTCAGTTCCAAAGGATGAATGCACCAACCTTTGCGGGGACTGAGAACCCCACAGCAGTGCTAGAGTGGATCAAAGAACTTGACAAGATCTTTACTGTACTTCCCCTCCCTGACCGTCAGCGGGTATCCCTTTCAGCTTACCAGATGAATGAGGACGCTTCCGACTGGTGGATTGACCATTGGGCTCGGAGGCCATAGGCGGAGCTCCATGCACTCTCTTGGGAGCAAATGAAGATAATGGTGCGCAGCAAGTTCCTTCCCCAGAGATTTTGGGATAAGATGGAGCATGAGTTCTACCACTTGCAGCAGAGCAGCTCCACGGTGGATGAGTATATCCGCACCTTCACTCGCATGTGCCTTTTTGCGGGCGATGCAGTGAACACCGATGCCAAGAAGGCCAGCAAGTTTCTCAAGGGCCTCAACCAGAGGATCCGTGAACTGGTGGGGAGTCACGGACTGATGTCCTATGCTGACACCGTGAGTCGAGCTCAGGAGGTCGAGAGCTGTCTCATTCCATTGGCTCCAGTTCCTTCTTTCTATCATGCCTCCCAGCCATCCCAGGCCATTATCCAGCATGCTCAGCCCCTCTCGTCTGTGCAGCCCGACTCTAGTTCGGGCAAGAGAAAATCTGATTATCAGAACAAGAAGAAGGGCAAGAAGGGAAATTTTGGCAGACGCGACGACCGACCCACCCAGGGTCAACTGCCGAGGTGCCCTAAGTGTGGCAGGTTCCACGCCAGAGAGTGCCTAGCAGACCAGCGAGCTTATTACAATTGCAACCGTCCGGGCCATTATGCCAGTGTCTGTCCTGAGCCCAAGAGGCAGCAGCAGTTCCCTCCGCAGCAGCAGCAGCTTCCCCCACCGCCACCTCATCAGCAGCTTCAGCAGCCCCCAACGTTCCAGCAGAGGGCTGGGGGTCAGGCCTGAGTCTATACCATCACCCACGATGAGGCTGCTCGCAATGCAGGTACCATGTCCGGAATGGTTTCGATATCCCATTTTCCTGTCTTTGCTTTATGTGATACCGGTGCTACCCATTCTTTTATTTCTTCTCGTTGCTTGGAGGCTTTATCTTTTGGCACCGTGCATGCTTGTGATCCTCTCGAGGTTAGTTTAGCCTCGGGAAAAATTATTATCTCCGATTCTGTGGTTCGCAATCTCCCTATCTGTATTGGTGGTCAAGTTCTAGAGGCCGATGCCTATGTAATTGATATGCGAGACTTTGACGTGATCTTGGGCATGGACTGGCTCACCCGTTACCGAGCCGATATCCGGTGCCAGGAGCGCGAAGTCACCCTCTATCCCATTTCTGATCAGCCTGTTGTGTTCTTTGGGGTAAGTTCGAGGACTGCGCCTCGGGTCATCTCTTCTATCCAAGCTAGGAAGAGCCTTTCCAAGGGTAGCTGTCAAGGCTATCTTGTTTCCATGGTATCCGACGTCGTTGATGAGCGGGTGCCCGAGCGAGTATCTATCGTTTGTGAGTACCTCGACGTCTTTCCTGATGACTTACCCGGAGGACCGCCAGACCGCCAGGTGGAGTTCACTATTGACCTCATTCCAGGAGCCGGCCCCATTTCTAAGGCCCCTTATCGTATGGCGCCGAAGGAGCTTCAAGAGCTCAAGGCCCAGATCCAGGAGTTGCTTAAGCTCGGTTTCATTCGTCCGAGTGTCTCGCCGTGGGGTGCGCCCGTCCTTTTCGTAAAGAAGAAAGACGAATCTATGCGCATGTGCATTGACTATCGGGAGTTGAATGCCCTTATAGTCAATAACAAGTACCCCTTCCCCGTATTCAGGACCTTTTCGACCAGCTGAGAGGAGCCAGTGTCTTCTCAAAGATTGACTTGTGTTCTGGCTATCATCAGCTGAAGATCCGGGAGTCGGATATTTCTAACACTGCTTTCCGTACCCGCTATGGCCACTATGAGTTCGTAGTCATGCCGTTCGGACTCAGCAATGCCCCAGCCGTTTTCATGGACCTTATGAATAGGGTCTTTCATCCATTCCTGGACCAGTTCGTCATTGTGTTCATCGACGACATTCTGGTCTATTCCCGAGACATCAATCAGCACAAGGAGCATTTGAGGATTGTGCTGGAGACTCTTCGCCACGAGAAGTTGTATGCTAAGTTTTCAAAGTGCGAGTTTTGGCTGAACCGTGTGGCATTCCTTGGCCACATTGTGACAGCTCGAGGCATTGAGGTGGATCCCAGCAAGATTGAGGCTGTGAGCAAGTGGGATACGCCAAGAAGTGCTGCATATGTTCGTAGTTTCCTGGGGTTAGCAGGATACTACAGGAGGTTTATCGAGGGCTTCTCGAAGATAGCCCAGCAACTGACCAACCTTACGAAGAAGGCCGTGAGGTTCGATTGGAGTCCTCAGTGCGAGGAGAGTTTCCAGGAGTTGAAGAGGAGACTCACTACCGCACCTGTCCTATCTATACCCGACCCTACTTTGGAGTTCACCATCTATAGTGATGCTTCGAAGATGGGTTTGGGATGTGTCCTTATGCAGCAGGGGAAAGTCGTAGCCTATGCTTCGAGGCAGCTGAAGCCTCACGAGCAGAACTACCCCACTCATGATCTCGAGTTAGCTGCAGTTGTCCACTCCTTGAAGATTTGGCGGCACTACCTCTATGGAGGCAAGTGTGAGATCTTTACCGACCACAAGAGCCTAAAGTACATTTTCACTCAGAAGGAGCTGAACATGAGGCAACATAGATGGTTGGAGCTGGTCAAGGACTACGACTGCACCATTAGCTATCACCCTGGGAAAGCTAACGTGGTAGCCGATGCTCTTAGCCAGAGGAGTTATGGCCAGCTGTCTTGCTTGTTCACCAAGCAGGATGTTCTTCTTCGGGAGTTCGAGCGATTACAGTTGGAGGCAGTGGAGTCAACTTCGACAGCCGGGGGCGTGTTGGCCTCTTTGGTTATGGGACCGACTCATCGAGAGAGGATAGTCGTCGAGCAACCGAATGACCATTTCCTATGCCGGATGAGAGAGTTGTCGGAAGCCGGTAGAATTGGTGGATTCGCAGTCGCATCTGATGGGGCCTTGGTCTTTGAGGGTAGACTTTGTGTCCCGAAGGTGTGGGAGCTGCGAAGGGAGATTTTGAGAGAGATCCATAGTGCTCCGTACACCATCCATCCTGGTAGCACGAAGATTTATCAGGACCTGAGAAGTCTTTCTGGTGGCGAGGCATGATGAGGCAGGTAGCAAAGTTCGTCGATGGGTGCCTGGTGTGTCAGCAAGTGAAGGCTGAGCGCCAGAAACCGAGAGGGTTGTTGCAGCCCCTTGAGGTTCCTCTGTGGAAGTGGGAGTGCATCACCATGGATTTCTTAGTGGGACTGCCGAAGTCGAGGGGCGGGTATGATTCGATTTGGGTGATAGTGGATCGCCTTACGAAGTCTGCCCATTTTCTGCCAGTGCGGACGACCATGAAGGCGAGTAATTACGCCGAATTGTTCGTCAAGGACATTGTTAAACTTCATGGAGTGCCCGTGGAGATTGTTTCGGATCGAGATGCCAAGTTCACATCCCAGTTCTGGAGGACGTTGCACCGAGCCATGGGGACGAGGTTGGAGTTCAGTACAGCCTTTCACCCCCAGACAGATGGTCAGTCGGAGCGTGTGATCCAGTACTTGGAGGATATTTTGAGGGCTGTGGTCTTGGACCGAAGCCTGACTTGGGAGTATGCCCTTCCGCTAGTCGAGCTGACCTACAACAACAGCTATCACTCTTCGATCAAGATGGTCCCGTACGAGGCTTTGTACAGACGTAAGGTCCGGACTCCTTTGTATTGGGATGAGGTTGGAGAGAGGAGGATCACGGGTCCGGATTTTGTCCAGAGTACTGCAGCGACAGTTGAGGAGATTCGGAGGACTATCAGGTCTGCCCAAGAGAGGCAGAAGGTTTATGCCGACCGGGAGAGGCAAGAGCATATTTATGCAGTGGGAGATCATGTCTTCTTGAAGGTTTCACCCATGAGAGGTGTGATTCGCTTCGGGAAGAAGGGGAAACTTAAACCTCGCTATATTAGGCCGTTCGAGATCCTCGATCGAGTCGGGAACTTAGCGTATCAGCTGGCTTTACCACCAGACTTGTCGGGTGTGCACGACGTGTTCCATGTCTCCATGCTTCGGAGGTATGTGCATGATCCCGATCATGTGGTGGACTTCGGCGAACTGCAGGTTGAGCGACACCTTACCTATGAGGAGGTGCCGGTAGCTATCCTGGACCGGAAGGTCCATCAACTGAGGAACCGGGCAGTGAGCTTGGTGAAGGTGCTGTGGAGCCGACACGATGAGACTGAGGCGACTTGGGAGAGGGAGGACGGTATTAGGAGGCGTTATCCAAACTTTATGTTTTGAGTTCCTTTTGTATATTTTTTCTCAGTGCTTTCTAGTTGTTTTGTTTTCGAATTCCGAGGACGGAATTCTTTTAAGGTGGGCAGATTGTAACGCCTCGAACAGTTAATAAATAAAACCAATTCACTTGCTCGACTTTAAAGTGAACACTAAAGTTGTTCGATTCAGTAGTTCTAAGTGAATTATTACATGAATTATGTGGTTATATTTGTATTTATATTGAATTATGTGCTCATATATATTAGTATGATCTACTTATATCATTCGGTCGTGCCGATATTTCGAGATCGTGCGTTGAGCCATAGTCGAGCCTTAGCCGAGCGCCTAGCCAGGTGCCCGCACAAGTCGGCATCACTCGAACCCAATACCTTAGTAGTCTTTGATGTGCTCATCATAACAATGATTTATTTCTTAAATCCTAGAAATGGTCGAGCCATCATGAGGCCGAGACCATACGCGCGTATGTACTCCGAGTCATGAGCGTAGACCCTAACCTATTCCATTCTTTAGCTTATGTCCATACAAGTTTTCAAGGGGGTTTATTAGCCATATATTAAGTATTTTTTTTAGCCTAAGTTTTGATTATCAAGGTCAAGCCTCATTAGTTTTAATTAAATTTATAAACAAGCATGGGTGGGATTGTTTTTTTTTTAATCACATGTGTAAGACATGTTCCCCACTTCATTTCTTAGTGCCATGACAAGATTTTCAGCATTATTTAGTCCTCATGACCGTCCATAACCAGACCTCAATGCTCCACTTCCAATGCCCTCACATGCTAAGCTTTAGTTGACATTGGAAATGAGTTCTTCCACATTTGTCTCCCATTTGATTCCATTTCCTTGCATTGTTAGCTCCGCCATTGACCATGATTTGAATACTTTATAAACCTATACTCCAGATGAGGAAGTTCCATTTTCCTCACTTCAAGTCTCAGCCAAGAAGTCACCCAAACACTTAAGCATATAGCATAAAACCGAGAGTGAATTTATGAGAGCAAGCAAAATTCCGAGTGCATCCTTGTGCTTATTTTTGTGTTCTATGCATCTAACCTTCATAACATCAGCTTAATATCATCCTACATCATCCTCCTTTCATCCTAGAAGAGGTTAGTGCCAACAAACTCAAGGATACAAGCTAAAGAAAGCAAGAAGCTGCAGCTATACGAGGACCGAGCAAGACCGAGCATACCCGACTTTCTTTGCATTCTTCTTGAAGATTAAGAGGTTGGTGTGCTAAAATCTTTTTAGAATAATAATATAGATTAGATAAGGAGTAGATTGATATAGATATGTGCCATATATGTTCAGTTATGAAGGATATATAAGCATGCAAAATGTATAAATGATTTCAGCTCACTTGCATGTTCCATATGTCATGTTTTCGGACATTTTTTTACTGTACTATGAAAAACCTGGGAAACTATGCTTTATATAACTGTTGCTTGTGTAAAATAGGAGCTCATAGGATCAAGAATCAAGTCGTTTAGACTAGTATAACTCGAGTTATAAATTTTTGAAGATAAGTATGCAAGTTGATTTTATATGGCAGAATTCAGCTACGACTTCAAACGCGAATAACTCGAGTTCTACTTAGGATAAAATTATAAAATTTTTTGGACATGTTTATATATGTGTTATGAGTCTGCATACCAAATTTTATGATTTTATCTTAAGAATTGAGTGAGCTATGATTTTTACAAAAGATTGTGCAAGCAGTTTTTAAAATTCCGGGCAGAATTGAGAATCATGATGTTGGGCCGTTTTTGAAAATCTTAATGTGACTATGTAAAAATATTATCAACATGAAACCTGTAGTATATGTTATAAGCTTTCTCTGTAAGTTTGAATCATGTTAGTTGGAGTTTTGATTTATTTTATATGATTTTTCAAAGTTGGGGTTATGCCCAGATTTTTAAAACAGTGGTTGTGTTTACGATTGAAATGTATACTCTGAAATGAAGTCCTTAACGTGATTATTTGTAAAAATGCTCTTCTTGGAACTTGTATCAATTTAAGTGTAGTTTCTGTAAGTTTTGAGTTTGTATGACTTAGAATCTTGTGTCATGAGATATCTCTCTTTTAGCGACCTGCTGTAATTGATAAAAGTTGCGTTGGCGGATTTCCTTTACCTAAGTGTCTTACGCTTAAACTCGGCTGTAAAGCTATTTTTGGCTTAAGTTATCATCATAAAAGTTGTGTATATATATGTTAACTACTTGTTAGTTTTAGAATCACTTGAATAGCATGCTTGTAGCTCATGTTATCTTGAAAATATTGAGACCATGCGAGTTGTTCATTCCCATTTTTGGTCTACAATTATGTTATGTGTTATTGTTGAAGTATGTGGCTAATTTATATCACATGAGTGTAGTTAAGTGATTGTGTGTTAGATAGGCTTTCATAGGACTATTTTGTGTAATGTAGGTGTGTGACGAGCTGTGTCTCGGCCTACCTTTTCCTCGAATTTCTGTGATTTCATCCTCCGGATACCAGGTGGGTTTTACTTATAAAGTTATCTATGCCATACGTGTGTTTAAGTGTTTGGTTGGTATGACCTATGTATGAATGTGAACCATGTGGCCTACTGATGTGAGCTGTTACGGCCTTCGGTACGGTTGTCCCCGTCGAGTTACGGTACGGTTGCCATTGCGAGGCAAGTCTCCTTAAGACCTAATGAAAGGCCGTGTCCGTTACAGTGGCACGCACTCCCGTCGTTAGGGTTTATGCATCCCCTTTCCACGGCTAATGATAGATGTGCACATGAGTGAGTTATTGTTGAGATTAGGAGATGAGACATGATGATGATTGATTTATATTCATACTGCGACCATACCATCTTAACATGTATTATTTATGTGCATAGTGGTGAGCACGCTTTTCATCTAGTGCTCATCCCCACCTGCTCTTTACTGATGCAGGTTAAGCAGGAGCTGGGTGACGAGAAGAGACGAGTGGGTCGGTTGTTTTTATTTGTTTATCGCTTTCGTACGTATAAGGTTTTATGAACCATTATGTTGGGACTTGATTATGATATTTTCCAAAAACCTATGATTTGTTGTTTTGGAAAAATTTGTGGAACCTGGATTGTTGGTTATTATGGTTGATGATATATGCATGTTGAGTATTATGTCTCGTGATGTGTTTCAGTTAATGAAAACCGTTTGTGAAAACCGGGTAATGAATCCCCGTGAGCCCAGATAAGACTTGTGTTATGAAAAATATTGTTTAACACCCACTGAATTTTCGAAAATGATTTTGAAAATTTTACACTGATATTTAGAAAGTCCGGAATTTCTTTAAAATCAAAGCGGGGTGTTACATTTTTGTTGTCAGCAAACGGGGCCATGAGGGGCTACGTTTGTATCATAGAATCGTGTGTTGTGAGTATGAGTATAGCGAGGCTATATTGCGCGCATGGTTGCACATTTATCGTGACAATTGCTTTGGCAAGAGGTCACGAGTGTGTCGAGATTGTGGGTAAGTTTTTGGCGTGACCCGGGCACCATGTTGAAACTCAACTCCACGTATCGACCATGATTGTTGATCGATGATATCACGGTCAAGGCACTATGAGACTTGTTGAGGTCGTGTGCGTATGTTGTGTGATGCATTTTTGTGATTTATCACCTTGGGTGAGCCGTTTTGTGTTTTGAATGGGTTTCTGGATGGTACCGTTCGAGTTTTCCCCTTCCGTATGACTAGAGGTGTGATATACCTCGGTTTGGGGTAATGAGGATCCACTGTTGTGTGCAGTTGGTCCTTTGAGATCCTTACTCAAGTCGTTAACTTGGATTATCGGCTAGCTTTACCATCGGATTTGCCAGGGGTGCATGCTGTGTTTATGTCTCGATGTTGCGTAGAGATCTACATGATCCGGATTACGTGGTGGACTTTGGCGAACTGTGGGTCGAACGAGACCTTACCTATGAGAAGGTACCAGTGGCCATTTTGGACCAGGGTGTCTATCGGCTGAGAAACCGGGCAGTGAGCCTTGGGAAGGTGTTGTGGGGCTGACATAACAAGTCCGAGACGACTTGCGAGATGGATGCCGAGATTAGGGGGAGATTCCCTAACTTATCGTTTTGGGGGTCTATGTATTCTGTTAGTTCATTAGTTCCTTTTATATTCGAATTACGAGGTCGGAATTCCTTTTAATGTGGGTAGATTGTAGCGCCCCAATTGTTCAAGATTATTTTGAGAATACTATTTATTTTTATTTCATCTGAGATTATTTAATTCGTGCTCGTTTGGTATTATATTTTATTATGTGATAGTATTTACCTAATTGCCTTAGTGGATTATTATTATAAAATCGAGCCAAATTATTTATCCATTTAACCGAATTATCGACGTCGAGCATAACCAGGATTTTCAATCGAACCGCCCGAACCAACCGTTGGTTTATTTCTCATGCATGCTAGCATGATATTTGAATTTCAAGAATTTTTGCTATCTTTTATCTCCTCATCATTAGCCATTAATTCAAATTTAAGCCTTTGACCACTTAATTAGATTAATTGCTATTAATTAGTCTTTAATTATCTTATTTCCCTTAATTTCTCTCTCTCTCTCTCTTAATATTGCTCTCCCCAACGTTCAGCCCTGCACAAAAAAAACAGCAGAATTGAGAATACTTTAATCTCTTCATCTTCCCCTATCACCATCTCCAAAACCTTTCATCTTTTCTTTTAAAAATCTGATCGCCACCAGTTTTCTATCGCCGTCCACGTGAGGCCCCTCCGCATGGTCGTCCTCGTGTAGTAGCATCCACGCCGCGAGCCTCATTGGAGCACGACGTTCAGTCTGCCACCGCGAACAGACCACTCGACTGACTCTTTGGCATATAGAACCCAGCAATTTCAGTTCTTCTCCGGTATGTAATTCAGGCGTTTGCAGACGTGGTCCCGCTACTCAATCACTTGTCACCATTCCAGCGAGTGCGCAACAGCTTTTCTGTGAGCCGCCTGCATCGTGCAAGTAACCCGAGATCACAACCCTCCCCAGCTCTCCCCGACGGACCACACCAGCGTGACGCTGCCACAACAGACTCACCGGCGAGCCCCTACAGTTTGCCACCACGAGTAGTTGACCGCGCGAACAGGCTCTCCGGCATTCACAAAACTGATGTGCAGTCCCGACGTTTGCCGACGTGATTCTGCTACCCATTGTTGGCCGCCATCTTCGCTAGCGTAGTCGTGTTCCGTCAACTTTTGTCACCGCGAGCACGTAGCCGCTGTCTTTCGTGCATGTTATGACCATCTTTGGTCATAAGTTTCCTCGAGTCGTCCGATCACCGTCGAAACCTCAATCTCGTAGCCAGCCCTCTAGTATACCGAGCCGACCTGGTTGCTGGCATCGAGCCGCATCCGCTAAACTCTTGCAAAGACCGTACCGGGTACAACACGGACCGAGGCCGAGCATGAGTCGCCCGAGGTTCGTGGGTTTTATCGTTCGAGTTCCATCCTAAGGGTTGAATCTCCTCTCTTTGTGTTGGTACGGGACTTCATAGCCGGGATGCATTGTAATAGTTTGAGTGCCGAGTCGAGCTCGGAGGTCTTCAGCCTCGAAGGTTTCATGTCGGATATAGATAGGGAGAAAAGAAAGGAGTTTGTGGATTTAAAACTCTCTCGGCCAACCGACGTTAGGAGATGTGTTCAAGAAGTGTACGATTTGTGGTACACCTTGCATAGAAGTGAAAACCCCATTGTCGATCACGAAGACAGTGTAGACAAGCTTGTTCAAATCCTACCCCCTCCGTGGAAGAGTGTAGTTGTAGGAATGCGCGACGAGCACCGGATGAGGAAACCAGTAGTCTTTCTGGATCACCCTCCCTTAAACATGTTTGAAGTGGTCGCTCACCTTGGCAGAAAATTGGAACGTAAGGAAGTACCATTGGAAACGGACTTCGGATCATACCCCGCCACTGAGAGCACCATATCCAGCCCTATCCCCGTCTCCTCCTCAGCAGAGTACGGTAATGGGTGGGTTTCTTAGGTATTGTTCGATTATATGCATATTTTAAACTATATGTTGAGTTGAGGCATTATTTGGATATAAATAAAATAGATCCTTAGGGTTTAATGTGAAACCCTTACGATCTGTTACTAACTCGTGGTTGGCTCTTGGATTATGGAACATCTTAGTGTTCGGATCACAATGGTTTTTGGCCTTGTGCATTCTGGACTTATATTTCTTGAGTTATGGATTGTAAAGTCGATATCATGTCTGAAAGTTGTATAATGCATTATGAATCAGGTGGTTGTCCATATGCTGAAGTGTAAATATGTTAATCTCCATTTATGTTTTTACTTCATGTTACAATTTCATGAATTTTAGAGATCATATGCTAGGGTAAATGATTAGTTATTCAAATCATATACAGAAACTTATTTTAATTTTCATAATTCATATGTTTATTGTTTATACTTGAAATTTATGTGTTGTCTTCAACATGATGTAGAATTTGTTACATAGTTGATCTTGAATCGTTCATTTGCAAGTCAATAAATCTATGCTCATTTATGCTGAAAACTTGTATAAATTTGTAAACTCTAAATGCTTCATTAGTAAGGCTGAAACTTGGTGAAATTTCTTTCATCGGGTTCTATTATGTGTCTCCCCATGCTTAATGTAGAGTCGAGTAGAAATGCTCCATAACTCCACGAGAACTTTCCACGAGACACTTAGTCGACGAGTTCCGACTAAGTTTGTGTGTTCGTTGGAAATGATTGTAATTGAGAGGCTATCTTGATTTCGTGTAGGTGTTTTGAGGTGTTGACCGCACCGCTTACTCGAGCCTCGCTTTATGTTGGTTGCTGCCTTCCAGGTGGGTGTTGATAAACCTTATCATGTATGTTAATTTCTGTAAATGCTTGGCTTGATAATCAATGTATGCATGTGAACCGATAGTCTATGAGGCCTAACTCTAGCCTTTAGAGAGCTGACTCCGTGATGGTGTATCGACTGTTTTCTTCTGTCTTTACTGTATCGACAGTTGCTCATGTCTTGGTTGTATTGATAGGTAATTTGGTCTTTGTTGTATTGACGGATTAGGTGTGATCACATGAGCGTAGGCTGTGTTTAGGGAGGGTAGACTAGTCGATTTGTGTTCATGCTGCGATTATGATTTTAATCTTTATATTAATTATACTGCATGGTATTACCACGGTGAGCAAGTGTTCCCTCACCCCCACTATTATATCTCTTTTTCAGGCTGAGCTGGGGGTTGTGGCGAAGGACGAGCGAGGCGGGTCATATATATATGTGCTAATGAACTGTTTTACTTGCTTCTGCTTTTATCTAGTATCTATCTCTTGCTAGTATGATTAATATTTTTTTTCTGAAAATTGAACCGTGGTTGGTTTTGGAATTTGAAATTGGGATTATTTTATATGTTTGAATATCGATTGAAGTACCCTGAATGTTAACATGAGATAAATTATGATCGGTATAGTTGTTTCCCCGCTTGTTAAGTGTAACCTTAACAGTTGAGAGGTATAGTATTTGGAGTAGCGCCAGTTAAATAGATTTTTAAATTTGATTTTTCGAAAATTTAACTCTGATTTTTGGAAAAATAATTCGGTGTTTTCCTATTAAAATAACGGGGTGTTACACATATCTTTGGCACCTTAGACTTGGGAAACATCAGTCTTAGGAGGATTCAAAAGTTGGTACTTAGTGGACAACTTCCATTAGAAGATCATTATGCAACTTGCGAATCATTCCTGGAAGGTAAGATGGCCAAGAGGCCGTTTACGAAAAAGGGGTATAGGAGCCAGGAAGTGCAAGGATTGATTTATTCAGATTTATGTGGTCCTATGTCCATCCAAGCTAGAGGAGGTTTCGATTACTTTCTCTCTTTTATTGATGATTGCTCGAGATTTTGTGTACATTTATCTACTGCACCGCAAGTCCGAATGCTTTGATAAATTCAAGGAGTATCGAGCAGTTGTGAAGAAGCTGCATGGTAAAAGTATCAAGTCGCTTCGATCTGATCGAGATAGCGAATACCTCTTTGGAGAGTTCATGACATACTTATTGGAAGCTAGGATTGAATCCCAACTGACTGTACCCGGCACGCCTCAGCAGAACGAGGTTGCAAAACGAAGAAATAGGACTCTTATTGAGATGGTTACTTTGATAATGAGTTATTCCAAATTACCAAAACTTGGTTCCATCGAAGTCAGTAGAAAATACTCCTTACGAATTGTGGAAAGGGAGAAAGCCTGGGTTTTCACATATTCGAGTGTGGGGTAGCCCTGCACACGTCTTAGTGCAGAAGGCTAGCAAATTGGAAAAACGTTCGGAAGCACGGGTGTTTGTTGGCTATCCAGAAGAAACAAAAAGTGGATAATTTTATAGTCCTGAGGATCCGAAGGTGATCGTTAGTACGAACACTAGATTCTCGGAAGAAGACAATATAATGAATCACAATCCCGCGATTAGACTTGTAGCCCCCACTTTGATTTAACGAAATTTTGGACTTTCAGAAAAATCAATTTAATTTTTGACACTCATTTCAAAACATTTATGGTTTTACTCATCTAAAATCAATATCAGAAGACATATCAACCATAAATTTCAACTCCCATATCGGGTTTCAACACACGTCATGAATAACCCAAATTGGGTTTCATAAATTCATCACAGTGTCTAAGGGGCATCTCCCCATCATTATCTCAATCTATCTTAAGATCTCAAATTCATGAAATCTATAAATCATAAATAAGTTTGAATAGCGGAAGCATAAAGCAATAATATATGACCGACCAACTCGCCTCCTTCTCGTCATGCCCGCAACCTGCTTAACCTGCATCCGTAAAGAAGCAGGTGGGGATGAGCACAATTGGAACCCGTGGTTCTCACCACTATGACATAATAAACAATAATAATATAAAGCTGGTAGTGTCACAACGTCAACACGAATCAATAACATATCCCATCTCCTATCAATATAATTACTCATGTGCACATCTCTATAAAGCTATTGAGTGTCTTCGTATCGATCGCTTCTGTACAGGCTCACATCGGCGCCCACTCACTAGTAGTATCTGTCGATCGCCTCCGTACAAGTCTTACAACGACATACATATCGAAAGCCTTTGGCCACCTTCCCAGTCTTACATACGATATGGCCTTCGTACAGGACTTAAGGAGACTGCCGATCATTAGGCACCGTCGAAGGGCGTACAACTCACATCGACGGGGACCACCGTACCAACGGCCGTATTACCTCACATCAATAGGCTACCAGGTTCATATATATATAATAAACATACCAATCCCAACTTACAATAAACAGATATGGCATAATAATTTTAGATAAGACCCACCTGGAAACCGAGGTAGAGAATCACACAAACTAGATACGTAGGTCGAGGGCTCGACTCCTTAAACGCCTACATTTTAGCGAAATAGTATATCAATAATCTATCTCACTACTCGAATTTAATATAAAACCCACACTTAATCAAAATTAAGGCTTAAGAGTTTTTAATTGGATTTTTTGTTGACTTAGAACTCTCTCATTTTTTAAAAATAGAACTCAGAGAATTTAGAGTCTCGGGACTTAAAACAATTTTTCCAAATTTTTCTCATAAATATTTTTAAAATTGAAAATCTGTATTAAAAATGGGCTTTTGGAACTGAAAATGGTCAAAAACGAGAATTGGGCCGCGCTGGAATGGTTCCCCACTCGCAGTGCTTAAATGGTGCGCAAATGGGCCACTGCAAGGTGTATTGGGCCGAGAATTCACGTAAAATTGGGCCAGCTACCAGTAGGGGATGACGCGGGCTTCACAGGGTTCGCGGGCCAGAAATCGGGTCCATCTCGGACTCGCGGGCCGGGGCTGTTGAGGACATTCGAGCTGCGCGCGGGCTGGAGCGAACCAGACAGACCGCGCGTGTTTTTCTTTCTGGTATATAGGGGCATGCGTGATTTGGGCCTAGAATAAGGTTTGGGCTACAAAA
>CACSLK010027832.1:893343-912171 GCA_902706635.1 Striga hermonthica
AAAAAAAAAAACACAATGGGCCGAAAAAACACATCTTGGGCTGCGAATATACAAGCAAAATAGGCTGCTGGTTTACTAGGATTTGAGCTGCGGGTTTTCAAACTATAAAAGAAGGGGAAATTTTTATCTACACTTACCGTTTTTTAATTAATTGCAACATTAACACTCAAACAAATATATTTGTGGATATACCTAAGAGATAAAAAGTAATTATATACATGCCAAAAACAGTTACGGGAAAGATGAACAACGATTCCTTATTTGTAGGGAAAGATATTATATTTCAGGATTTCAATATCGAAAAGATATTATATTTCAAATGAATGCATAATCATCGTTGAAACAGGCGAAAAAGAGAAGGGAAACACGTCGGCGACGAGATTTTTCTGAAACACGAGCTTCGTTAACAGAAAAAAAAAAAAATTAAATGCGTGGCGGCGATCGGATTTTTCGTGGGACCTCATCACGCAACAACACACTGAAGAACGAGATAAAAAGTAGTATACTGGACAAATATTTGGAGTATATTTTCGTGAAATTTGGATGTATATTTTTGTGAATTCCTAAAAGATGTTATTTTTTTCCTACCAATGGTATATCTATGTTCTCGTGTCCACGTTTTTTTTTTCAGATGGATCTGAATATGATGATCTTCATACATCATGGGTCGTGAATGATTACGTGAATTACCAACTTTTTGGTGTTGTGGTTCGAAAAGAAGGTAGCTACAACGAATTATGCGGTATATTGTGTGAGGAGCTCGGGTTGATACGTCAATCAACTGTTCTTGAACTAAAATATAAGTTGAAGGAAGGGAGTCCACTAATGTCGATAAACAGCGATAGCAGCCTTAGCTTCTATGTGGTTTTGGTGTCCAAAGAAGTTGACTACACGAAATATCTGGTGTGCGTTGTGGTGAAAAAAATCAGATTAGTGTTGAAATTCGTTTGAATGAAGAAGTGAATATAGTTTCATTGAATTGCGAATCAAACATTGCTCCACTTTGTTATCCAGAACTTGACAGATATCCTGATAAATCAGATGGCACGATAAATTTCATGTCGTTCGCGAGGAACGTGGCTGAAGAGGATGGTAGAAGTGGCAGCATATACCAAAAATATATTGGACATATACTCTGGAACTGAGATGCGGTTGACAGGCGAGCAAAATTTTGACTCTGGTATTATTGCTGTTATTTTACGAAAGTATAAGGAAACGTTACGGAAGATGCTGATCATTCATGCTATAAAGAATCAGTATCAATTCAAGGTTGACAAGTCATACTCCAAAAAATATTATGTCAAGTGTGTCGCGAGCGATTAGTATTTTGGTATATCTAAGTTATATTCTATTATATCTAACTTATATTGGTATATCTAAGTTATTTTCTATTATATATAACTTAGATTCTGTTTTATCTCACACTTTTAATATTATGTCAGGTGTGTCTCGAGAGATTGTACATGGTTTGTGAAAGCTTCACGTATGGGTCGGTCAAACACTTTTAAGCTAAGAGACGTAGGGATTGAACATATATGTGCTTTGGATATGCGTACTACTAATCAGAGACAGGCGACATCAACACTTTTTAGTAGTTACATCAAGACAAAATTCACTATAAATAAAACTGCATATAATCTGGGTGATATCATTGACGACATGCAAAATTGGTTTGGGATAAACTTGACATATCATAAAGCATAGAGGTCGAAACGCAAAGTTGTTGATGAAGTTCGTGGCAAGGTTGATGAGTTATACGATTATGCTCATCAATATCTTAGTAAGGTACGCGCATAAAACCCGGGTAGCATTGTGCTGATGCGCACCACAAGGGATAAGAATTTCATGTACGTTTTCATGGCACTCGGTGCATCTGTAAAAGGATGGTTACATTGTCGGCCAATTGTTATTGTTGATGGGACATTTTTGTCGTCGGTGTATGGAGGAATTCTATTGACAACCTCTTGTCAAGATGCAAATTGTCATATATTACCGTTTGCATTTAGCGTTGTTGACACCGAAAATAACAACTCCTATGTCTGGTTTTTCACCAAACTGCAAGAAGTAGTTCGTGATAGAAAAGGTGGTAGTAGTATACTTTTAGTAACAGTTGGGTATTGTTTTTTTTTTTTTTTTTTTTNTTTTTTTGTGACATATAATTACAGTTGGGTAGTATATTTTTAGTAAAAGTTGAGTATATCTTTTCCAAGTTATGTTTTCCCACAGAAATATAATATCTTCCTAGCAATTAGTATATTTTTAGTAACTGTTGGGTATTGTTTTCTATGACATATAATATTTTCTAGAGCGGTATTTATTTCTTTATTTATTGAAATATAATATCTTCTCCAGCAAGTAGTATATGTTCAGTAATATTTAGGGATTTTTTTTCTATGTAATATAATTTCTCTTTAAATATTCGTAATCTGAAAAGGATTTTATTAGTTCCTTTGCATATATCTGAAATGTTATAATTAATTCCTATAGGTATTCCCCAATGCGGGGCATTGTCTTTACACCTATCACATCTCAAAAAAATTGAAGATGCGTTATAAAACAGAAGCACAGGCAGTAAAGGAGGAGTTTTATGCAGCAGCGAGGGCCCATACAGTAGAGGAGTTCGATAAGCATATAACACATACAAATAAGTTGAATCAACATGTGGTACCATATGTAGAAGAAATTGGATTTCAAAAGTGGGCATGGGTTCACTGTCCCAATAATAGATATTTTACTATGACATCTAACTCTGCTGAGTCAATAAATGCTGCCATACGATCCGTCCATGATCTACCGATAACACCACTACTAGAGGCGCTTAGAGATATGCAACAAAGGTGGAATGTGGAAAACAAAGATGAAACGAAGGACACTTTTACTCCTCTTGCAAAGAAGCCACATAGGTGGTTGGAAACGAATTACCAAATGGCAGCAAGATATTCAGTGAGTTGTTATTTATATTTCTCAATTTATTAATGAATTATAATCGGTTATATACTATACATATACTGACAAGTGTACCGATTATATATTATGCATATACTAATATGTACAACATATACACATGTTGTAATCCACCTGGTATGACTGATTATATACTATAAATATAATATTCTGCAACACGGCTGCACATATTACATCTGTATTGTTTGTGGGATTCTTTTTATTTTTTTTTATTTTTTTTTTGTGCTATTATATAATATTCATGCATATACCGGAAATATACTATATATATACTAATATGTGTAACACGTACAGAAAGCCAGTGACAAAGTATATAAAGAGATGTCTGATGGTAAGGCATTTATAGACATTCAATCCAAGACTTGCTCATGCCACCACTTTCAAGTTGATGAGTTGCCATGCCCGCATGCTATACGTGTGATAGAGTCACTCCACCTGGATCCGGTCCCATTCTGTTCTGATAACTACTTAACCACTTCTATGTTGGCAACTTATGAAGAAGTTGTAATACCAATAGAAGGTAATCAAGCCTTCAAATTTGATGCACCGTCTATCCCAAGATTGGTAAATCCCCCAGATGGAAGATTGAGGCCAGGGAGACCACGCAAACAACGATTGAAGTCGGGATGGGAGCATAGATTAAAAAATAGATTCAACAAATGTCATGAGAAAGGGCACAATGTAAAAACTTGTCGTAGCACTGCCATGTACATTATGAATGGGTTTTAAGTTGATTGTTGCTTCATATTATTACTTGTTATTTATTATTGTAGTTATTTCATGTTTGTAAAAGCAACCTGAACATTGGATATACCGCTCATATAAGTGTGAAAAACAAACTCAACATTGCATATACTACGCATATACAGAACATATACGAAGGATAAAAATGTATTACAAAGGATATACCACACATGTACCAAACATATACCATACATATGCCAAACATATACCAAAACATATAGGTAACTTAAATATACCACGCATATACATAACATATACGAAGAATAAAAAATGTATTACAAAGGATATACCACACATGTACCAAACATATACCACACATATGCCAAATATATACCAAAACATGTGCCAAACATATACCACACATATGCCAAACATAATAAATAGAAGGAAAAAGAAAAAATATTACACAATTAATCCGTCCATCAGAATATACCAAAAAATACCATAAAGTACAACTAAAATACTACAAATATAACAGAATATAAGTTAGATATACCATAATACAAGTTCAATGTTTTCCCAAATTCAATCACATCCATCAGAAAAATCAATCATCATAAATACTTAAAAAAAATGTCTATGATGTTTTTCCCACATTCAAAAGACTAAACCTAACTTCATCGGGGGCACTACCAGGGAATTCATCATCACTGTCGTATCCATTAGTTTGTTTCATTCGGCCATGAGTATAGAGCAAATATGTGTATCTCTCCCTAAAACTCCTTGGTGGTAACGAAATGAAATGTTTGGCATATGATGCAACGAATACCACACAATCACTGTTGACAATATAAAAATATAAACAGTAAGAATTAACAATAATAATTATAATAATTATAATAATAATAATAATAATAATAATAATAATAATAATAATTATAATAATAATAATAGTAATAGTGATAGTGATAGTATATAGTAAAGCATGTTAATGGGAATTTCAACTTTCAAATTCCTATATGGTACCTGTTGTGCTACTGTGGGAGATTTTCAACCTTAACCACCTCAATATTATCGTTGCAGGCCACTCCATTCCTCGAAAAATTCATCGAACCAAGGAAAATGGGGAGAATCTCGACATAAGCCTTCACATTCTCCATAACAAGGTCATCGCAATCTTCTGTGCAAATTGAATTGTAGATATGAAGTTTTATGTCATCAAGAGATAATCGTCCCAAAATCCAATGACCCACACTGTTTATTTCCAAATGCATCGGGAACATGACATGATCAACCTTGGACCAAGAAACACCACATATAATCTTATATCCCAGTATGTAGTCAATGATCATATCGTCGACATTTCATACAGAATTGTTACGAGACTGAGACACAAACAATCTGTACAACGACTTAATGTGTTGGTCAAACAACACATCAGTCGTTGTATACGTGACTGGGGCAGATTTAGCATAAAATCCGATCTTCCTCAGGTAGTAGAAAAAGACATCCATGTGCTGAAGAAAAATATATAAAACAAATGTCACGCGTAAGCAACAAATAGTGATAAACTTATATAAATTTTTTATATTATAATATAACAACAAGCAAACGTGCTCAATTGAATTATAACAACCTATCTCGTATATATGGTAAAACCAGTTCTTGTCCGTCACCGAAACAACGTTAAATTCAAAAGGAGTTGGCAAAGTTTTGCTCCTGACCTTTTAATAAATATAACTGCAAAAACAAAATGAAAATTTGTAAGTTAAATGTATGATATATTTACGGTATATGACATTAATATTTTTCGTTACTTTTTAGTATATTTGATGTATATTAAACTTATTATATATCTAGTAAAAAAATCAGTAGTACCCGTTTCTGACTTTGCGAGGAGCCGACTTGAGCAAACCCTCTGCAATCCAGTCTTTGAATTCTTTCATGTCCACTTCCCTAGAAACATTTATGCCAAAACCAACGTCAAATGGGCAAGACTTCTGAAATCTTATTCGTTTCTTGGTGGAACTTTCGCTCTCCAATTTTCTCTTAGGCTTCTTGGTTCGCCTCACTTCATCTTTCTTTGGACTGTATACAACTAAAGAATGGCACTCTTGTTCCTTGGTTAGTTGTGGGTTCTCTCCTTTTACCGCCTCATTCTTCTCGATAGTCTGAAATTTAGTGATAAAAATTGTATTAAAAAATTAAATTATTATTAAACAAAAAACTGATTGAAGGTATTACAAATAATACAAATGAAGTGATTAAACTTACATTATTGACCGGATCTGGAATATCATTCTTTAATGGTGGCGTAGGTGGTAGAGCAACAATTATGGAATTAAACGACGGCTGAGATCCATTCACTGCATGACCGAATTTGCGGTGTGGCTCGTAACTGAAACCTCTCTGCATATATGTATATCATATAACCAAGAAATTGAATTAATTCGAATATATATAAATCTCACATTTGTAATACTGTATTTATATATATAACTAACATATATACTTGAATACAATAGATGTAGTTACTGGTTCTTTGCCCTTTGGTACTTCATTTAATTTTTCTTGGACAATCCTTTCAATCTCCTCTATGAATTGGGTGCTGATCAAGGGAAAAGTGTCATCTTCGTCGATAGGGCTCTTGGGTAGATGAATATCAGGGTTGGGTGGTTGGATATCAGGTGATGGGTCTCCTCCTAGATCTGGAGTGAACCGGTGGAAATGAGCTCCGGTCTGTTCGAATCGTCTCCAAGTCGCCCATGGACCGCTGTGAACACCTGCAAGAACTCAACACCGGAAGTGTCTTCCGGTGAAGAGCCTCCGACGCTCAAGTCAGTGAGAGAGAAGAGGAGAAGCTCTGCTCAGTAGGAGCAGCCGCTGAATAATGAATGAGGAGAATAATGGTTAGGGTTTGGAGTCACCTCTACTCCTCTATATAGGGGTAGAAATGCTCACTAGAAATACCTGAAATGCCCTGGCCGACTTGCCTGA
The DNA here is from genome assembly GCA_902706635.1 of Striga hermonthica. Lineage (NCBI taxonomy): Eukaryota > Viridiplantae > Streptophyta > Magnoliopsida > Lamiales > Orobanchaceae > Striga > Striga hermonthica. The sequence continues at coordinate 899,989 of CACSLK010027832.1, forward strand.
AGTGTCCAAAATGCCCTGGTCGGTTCACATTCTGCCCACTCTCTGAGTCAACACCTAGATTCCTTCTCATCTCATACAGATTCTCTAGCTCAGGAAGCCTTGCTATGATATGGGGATAAATGCGAGTCGTTAGAGGTACTCTAAGTCGAATTGGAGCTTTGTCGAGCCGACTTATGGTACTGTTAGTATATCCGAGGCTCTCTGAATGTTTATTTGCCTTCTAGCGCGTAAGTCGACTTATACCAAGTCTACTTTCTAAAGTCGTCTCTTGATCGTCCCTAAGCCAGTGGTGATCTTCTTTATGACTGACAAGTCATGTCGACTTTGGGAGGTATCGTCTTGACGATATCCTTGGCAGCGTCTGTCAAGTCGAGTAACTAACGCCTGAACCAGGCTATGATAATAGGGCTATATCATCTAGTCCCCCCCAAAATATTACTCTAAGCGACTTTTGAGCTTAAGAGTAAATTTAGTAATTAGGCCTTCTTTTTCTTTTGTTGACGAGTCGTCTAATCTTTATTCTCAAATCGTCTTGTCGACGATTCACGCGATTCGACTAGGGCGCTTGTGGTTCAACTTCATTACTCAAAAACTTTTTCTGAGCGTATCCATTATCATTATTTCAAATTTCGAACTTTTGAATTGGGGCCTGACACGCCGCCTCATCTTTTCCCTTTGCCGCTTCGAATTCTGCGCCACATCTGAGTCGTTGATATTTACTCCAATCCAACAGTCAGGGTTCTGGATTTTCTCCTATAAGTATCTTCTTCTTCCTTCCCCCCACACTTTTCGCACTCAAGGATTCTCGAGCTTTCCCTTTTCTCCGGCAATAAAGCATCCAGCGATTTCGGCGTGCACCTCCTTCCGACTACTTCTCCGGCGCCTTCGGAACTTCTTTGATATTTCAAATCCCCATCAGTTGATCTCCAAATATTATATGTATGGTTCCCCTTTTCTGTGGGAGCTCCTCTTTCTCTGGCGTTCTCGCCCTCTCACGAGGGCTCCTGCTCCTTTCCCTTCTTCTGTTTGACTTTTCTCGATCCTTATATATGAATTCCTTCAAGTTTCCTGCCTTAATCAGTCTTTCGATTTTCTCTTTAAGGTGCCTGCAGTCGTCAGTATTGTGACCATAGTCTTTGTGTAATCGACAATATAGGTTACTCTTCGGTCTCGTTGGTCCATCCTTTCTCGTCTTGGGCCATCTGACAACATTGTCATGAATTTCTTTTTCCATTACTTCCAGAATTCGCGCTTGAGGGGCCGACAAATGGGTGTATTGATTCGGCCTCCAACCCCTAGGTCGCCCCTCTCTCTCTACTCGCGGGGACCCCTTTCTCTCCCCAGTCGAGGAAATTCTCTTCTCCCTTCTCTCTTCCCGAGGGTCAGCTTTACTTTCTTTAGCTGTTCGCGAGAAATCGATCTCCGCCTCCTCGACATTCATATACTTCGTGCATCTCCCCAGCACTTCGTCGAACGTTCTACCCGGGCGCTTTGCAAGAGAATTCCTGCACAAGCCCGGTAGCAATCCTCGTGTCAAACCTCCTGCCTTTATCTCCTCCGACGCCCTGGGCACCTCGACTCGGGCCTGTAAATCACGAACCTGGGCCAGCAACTATTGCAGTGTTTCATCTTTCGCCTGCGGATTAGCGGTCCTAATGGTGGACGCCTCCTCCTCCACCCTTCTGTTTTGCCTATCATTGGACTGGGCTTGTTGCTCGTGATCATGGGGTGGTGGCTCAATCCTGCACTGCTCGATCCTGGGCTGCTCGAGCCTGGGCTGCTCGAGTCGGGCTGCCACCGCATCCGCTATCATTCTTTGCATCTCATTCATCGTCACAATCATCATCTGCTCTTCAGCCTGGGGTGGTGGCATCGTCACTTGTTCCAGCACTCTGGATTACTTTCCCAGGCTCAAAGTCGTTTCTGTGAACTCGCGGCCATCGACTCCCGTGTTCGCGCCCTTCACCTGATTAGGTTCTCCTTGTGTTATCCCGGAATTTTTACCCCGGGAGGCGTAATGGGTGTTTCTTCCTCAATACGCACCCCCGACGGCGCGTGTCCCCCAAAGGGTGGAAAACCGAGAACCTAAAGCGGTGGTCTAGGGCCAGGAATTGACGACGGCCGCTTGTCCGTCCACGCTGCCCTAAAGTCCTCGTTTAGATTTCTCGATAATTCTTCCTTCTCCGCCATGTCAAACAGATCAGAACTGGGTGTAAAGCTCTTACTTCCTTCAAGAACTCCCCACAGACGGCGCCAATTTGATGGGTTTCCTCCTAGATCTGGAGTGAACCGGTGGAAATGAGCTCCGGTCTGTTCGAATCGTCTCCAAGTCGCCCGTGGACCGCTGTGAACACCTGCAAGAACTCAACACCGGAAGTGTCTTCCGGTGAAGAGCCTCCGACGCTCAAGTTAGTGAGAGAGGAGAGGAGGAGCTCTGCTCAGTAGGATCAGCCGCTGAATAATGAATGAGGAGAATAATAGTTAGGGTTTGGAGTCACCTCTACTCCTTTGTATAGGGGTAACTCACTAGAAATACCTGAAATGCCCTGGCCGACTTGCCTGAAGTGTCCAAAATGCCCTGGTCGGTTCACATTCTGCCCACTCTCTGAGTCAGCACCTAGATTCCATCTCATCTCATACAGATTCTCTAGCTTAGGAAGCCTTGCTATGATATGGGGATAAATGCGAGTCGTCAGAGGTACTCTAAGTCGAATTGGAGCTTTGTCGTTAGTATATCCGAGGCTCTCTGAATGTTTATTTGCCTTCTAGCGCATAAGTCGACTTATACTAAGTCGACTTCCTAAAATCGTCTCTTGATCGTCCCTAAGCCGGTGGTGATCTTCTTTATGACTGACAAGTCATGTCGACTTTGGGAGGTATCGTCTTGACGATATCCTTGGCAGCGTCTGTCGAGTCGAGTAACTAATGCCTGAACCGGGCTATGATAATAGGGTTATATCATCAGGGTTGGGCGGATTTTGAACTGGTACAAACTAAACAAAAAATAAAAAAATGTGCGAAATTTAATGATACAAGACATGACAATGGGTATGTTAGAGATATGATGTAAAAGCTATGTTTTGCATATTGTAACAATTCCATTTTAATCTTGCCATCATGTTTTAGTCAAAGTACATATGTTTGCAGTTTATTTATTTATGCAAATCATACTCCATGCCTTATATTGAGATAGTGTGGTTCGAAGTGTTTCGAACAGAAAGATCACCTACCAGTTTTTATAAGACTAAACTATTCGTTCACAGTCTAGAGAGGCAGTGAGACCCCTTTTGGAAAAAGACTGTAGTGTATTCTTGATTCAGTTGGTCTTTGACTGGAAAATTACACTAGCACTTATGTTAAGTGTTGAACTAGACAGCGGAAGGATAACGTTATGAGACTCACTGATCGTTGTTGTAACCTAGACCTTCAATGATTGATGTGTTCTCTTAAGCTGTAAGATAATATAAAATAGGCATATATATTTATCTCTTATTTATTTGATTTACCAAGTGATTCCTATTTTATTAGGATGACATACGATGTATTTTGTAAGTAACAATAGTTATATGATATGCTATTATAAATTATTTATGGTCATTATGTTCCAGTGCGCTAGATTGATGACGTCCCCGAAATAAGCTCAGGAATGTACATTATGTTAAACCCTGCAGGTAGACGATTGTCAGACATAATGGTTTAGGTTCTGAGTGGTACTAATTTCAGAAATGAATAAGAAGTTGATTAATTATTTTGTCAGTAATTTATTTAATCATTGGACGTTATATCTTAAACATAGGGAGGTAAATCGATCAATCGGATTAATATTCTTTAATCATGAAGGCTCGATTTTATTGGTAAATAGTGGCTAAATGGGGAGAGCAATAATATTACTCTAGTGGGATGTTTTATTATTTAATTCCATTTAAATAGGAATTAATTTTATTCCATATTAATTTATTTAATTAGGAAGATAATATTCCTACTAGAATATTCTTTAGTGTAGTAGTGTTAAGATACTAAGGAGTCTTCAAGAAGATGAAGATTAGTAGGAGAAATATTTCCCACGTTAGATTATTATTTGGAGTAGAATTAGGATTTCTAAATAGGAATTAATTTTATTCCATGGTTACTAATTAGGAAAAGTATTCCTATTAGAATCTTCTCTAGTGTTAAGAGACTAAGTAGTCTTCTAGAAGAGTTAGATTAGTAAGAGATTTTTTCCTACATTGGATTAGTATTTGGAGTAGAATTAGGATTCCTAGGCCTAATGGGATAAGCCCATATTTAGCACCTCCTTAAGGTCCCTAATGGAGCCTATAAATACACCAAGTTCCAATCTCTTGGTCATGATTGTGTTGGCCAATTTTTTCACTCTTACATACATGAGAAATAGCATTGTTCGAGAGTTAGGGAGATTCAGTTAAACGCTCCACCAAGTTTAATCGAAGTAGGTGTTTAGGTTATCCGTTAGAAGGCTTTTTGGTACAATATACTCGAGCCTTTTATTACATATTTTCGAGTCATTATGTTCCTCCACACGCCACCATCCACCGCCGGAAAACCATCGCCGCCTCCCGAAGTCGCCAGCGCCCAGCCGCACGCAGTCGCACGCCAGCGGCGCCAACCGCGTGTAGTCAGACGCTACCGCGCGCCACCAGCGACGTACCACGACGCCCACCTGCTCACAGTCGCTAATCGCGCGAGTCCTCAGCGCGCCACTCCGTGAGCGCCCAGGATTCTTGCGTTATACTCCCGCGTCCGCCCACCCGCCTACGCCAGTCCACACTGGCATAGGAGTCCTGCCCCACGGTGCACGCACACGCCCAGCAGTCGCCAGCGTCCGTCCGCGTATCCCTACTATCCGCGCGTCACGCCAGCGCCTTACGCACACCTGCTGCCATTCGCGAACGACGCCCGCTGCAACCCGACGCCGAGAGCTAGTTGCCGTGTGATCAAGCTTCGTTTGAACTTTTGATTAGAATCGAATAAAGGCCAAATCTATCTGCCCATTAGATTGTGGTGTTCAGACGAACTACATCAACGGTACTCTACATCATCTTAGAGTCGACAAAAAGATTAAAAGGTGAACGTCCATATCCTAAATATAGATTCCGCTGCGTTAGGATTTATTTCGATAAGTTCAATACTGTGCATGTTGTTTGACGTTACTCATAGATCCCAACAACTGGTATCAGAGCCTAGGTCTAATTTAACCTCGTGCACAATTTGAATTTGGACTTTGCATGTTTACATGAATTAAGTGCGTACGGACGCAGCGACATAATAGATTAGATATTGCAATAAGTTTTTGCAGGTGATTTTGAATCCGACTATTGTGGCCCGTATATGTGGATTTTAATTCATGTTATATGTATTCTGTTTTTAAAGCCTCGAACATGTCGATGAATTTTTGGGTTGGTAAATGCTTGTAATAACTTATTCACGCGGTGGGACATCGCATAGTTTATTGCTTTCATAGAAACTCATGTACGGCTCTTGCGTGGGTCATAGGATGAATTATGTAATTGTTGTTTATATTATTCATTATTGATCCAGCGGGCGTGGACTAACCTTGACGGGGCGAGGAGATAAACGCATACACGGATGCCATGGTGATGATCCAATGGCGACTTTCCCAGAGACGACCAATTCAGTGGGAGTCACTGCGAAAGGGGAGTTCCAATACCTGAATCGGAGGACACACTCAACAAGGATAAGATTGTGTCTTCTCCGTAACATTGAAGATTGATTAATGTCCATGATAGTTGAATTATAATTCCTAGTTTTTTATTACTTATTAATCATGCATGTTTATGTGATTGCTTATGTGCAAATCAAACATGTTTTAGAAAATCCCGTAGAATAAAAATTATATTAAGTGTGTAATGGGTTGAAATAAATTACATCCAAGGCCTCCATTATAGGTTTGTCAGTGAAGTGATTTAATTCGAGCCCAAGGGACATTTTATTTCACAGTTCACAAGGACGAATCTCCTTAGGGATGGTTATAGTGAGCTATTTCAAAAGCGTACGGTTCACCCAAAGGTGGACGTATAATTTTGGTAGTAAACTTAGTACCAATTAATGGGTTACACTTAAAGTGCAAATAATTATGATAGTCCCAAAGGATAAGGTCGTTTTTATTCTTTTATAAGTTCATTGCGCTGGCCGAAATATGAAATCGACTATTAGTTAAGTATTGCTCGACAGCATGCTAAGCTAATGGGATTTATCCCTCCTCTTGCGAATGTTTGAACCGTAGATGTCCACACTCCGTGGCCTGCGGGGATTCGGTGTTTTAAGGTGTTGGTCAATTTATTTGAATATTGTTACATGGGATCAATATTTGATGTTTAAATTCAAAACTACTTGACTGAGTAAAGACTATGTTTGCATGATCCCAGGAATTCAAAATGTCTTTCAATCCGTTGTCCATAATTCTCAAAGGAAACAAACTTGTTGTTCCTAATTACATTGACTAGAAAAGGAACTTGGATATTGTGTTAACTGCTGAAGGGTACAAATTTGCTACTGTTGAGGCTTGTCCGACTGTGCCTGCTGACAATGCACCAGACCAAGAGAAAGAGGAGTATGCTCGGTGGAAAAAGGCTGACGAGATGACGAAGTGTTACATCTTGGCATCTTTGTCAAATGTACTTCAACATCAACATCAGTCTATGAACACTACAGCAGAGATGCTTCTCAATCTCAAGGAGTTATTTAGTTATTAATCATGGGCTGCCCGACAAGAAGCCATGAGGGTTCTGATTAACATGACCATGCGTGAGGGCACTCCCGTAAGGTAACATGTCCTTGCTATGACGGCCTAGCTGAATGAGCTGGAGGTTCTGGGGCTTTTATTCACGGGGAAACCCAGGTCGATATAGTGCTCCAGTCTTTACCGAAGAGTTTCGAGAATTCCGGTTGAATTATAACATGAACAAGATGTTTGTGACTCTCCCGGAATTTGTCTCTGAGCTTCAGTCGGCAGAGGGCCTGTTTCGTCAGAAGAACCAAAGTATGGTGGCCCAGCGGGGATAAGCTTCCACTACAAAGGCTCCTAAGGGCAAGAAGAGGAAGAAGTCCGCAGGAAAGGGCAAGGCTGCCATGAATGACGCACAACCTCTACAGAAGGCGAAGAAGCCGAAAGGTAAGTGCCAAAAATGCCAGCAGAAAGGACACTAGAAGGCAGACTGCCCTCTCTTCGAGAAGTTCTAAAAAGGTATATCTTTTTCTTTAGTCGTTGAAACATGTTTAACAGTGTCATCTACCAGAACGTGGTGTGTAGATACAGGAGCCACTGATCATGTCTGCAATTCAATGCAGGGGTTTCAGGAAACCAAGCGACTTATGGAAAGAGAAGTTACCATATACTTGGGCGATGCTAGTAGAGCGTCAGCAGTTGTAGTGGGAGACATCTATTTAGATTTTGGCTTAGATAGGTTTCTAGATTTGAAAGATTGTCTTTATGTTCCTAGTTTTAGAATGAATTTGATTTCAGTTTCTAAGTTTTTTATGAACGGTTTTTCTGTTATTTTTTATAATAAAGTTGTTATTCGTTTGGGCAAAAAGTTCATATGTTCTGGTTCATATGTTGACAATCTATACATTCTAGAATCTAAGTCATCTCCACTGTAGTAGAAACAATTACTTAGTTCATCATCTAATCTAAAAAAGAGAAAGGAACCTTCCAAAATGAACAAAACATATCTTTGGCATCTAAGACTTGGTCATATTAACATTAGGAGGATTCAAAGGTTGGTAGCAGATGGGCCCTTGGGGTCGTTCGAAGTCGAGGCTTTTCCAACTTGTGCGTCTTGCCTGGAAGGCAAAATGACTAAGAGGGTTTTTAGTTCAAAGGGGCATAGATCCAAAGATGTGTTAGGGCTAGTTCATTCCGATCTATGTGGTCCTATGAGTGTTACAAGCGAGAGGTGGTTTCAAGTACTTTGTTACGTTTATCGATGATTATTCGAGATATGGGTAAATTTTTCTTCTGCACTGCAAGTCTGAAAGCTTTGAGAACTTCTTAGAGTATAAGGCAGTTGTGGAGAAGCAGTTAGGAAAAAGTATCAAGTCATTACGATCATATCGTGGTGGTGAATATCTCTCAAATGAATTTAGTAACTACTTGACGGATAATGGATTACGTCCCAGCTGACTGCGCCTGGCAAGCCTCAGCCGAATGACGTAGCAGAACGGAGGAATAGGACTCTTATGGAAATGGTTAGGGCAATGATGATTTATAGTACTTTACCATATTCGTTTTAGGGATACGCCCTATAAACAACGGTATACATTCTGAATAGAGTACCTTCTAAATCAATACCGTCTAGACCATTGGAGTTGTGGTCTGGGCATAAGACCAGCCTAAGGCATCTCAGGATTTCGGGTAGTCCAGCACACGTGCTGAGAACCGATACTGATAAGTTGGAACCGAGAACAGAAGTAAGGCTGCTTGTGGGATATCCTAAGGAAACGAAAGGTGGTCTATTTTATAGTCCCGAGGACCATAAAGTAATCGTTAGCACGAATGCTAGGTTCTTGGAGGAAGACTATGCCTTAGATCATAAGCCAGTAGTAGACATGTCCTCGAGGAGTTAAAGGGAGTGAGTACTTCAATACCGAGTGCGCTAGATGTTACACCACAAAGTACTGCAACACGTATCACTGATGATGTACCTAAGCAGGTAGTACCTCGTCGTAGTGGGAGGGTTGTCCGGTAGCCCAAACGGTTCATGGGTCTGAGAGAGTCTTCTGAGGCCATCTCGGACATTCTTGAATCCGACCCATAGACTTACAATGAGGCACTCCAAGATCGGGACGCAAAATTTTGGCAAAAGGCGATAGAATTTGAAATAGGGTCAATGGACTCTAATCAAGTCTGTGATCTTGTAGAGCAACCCACTGGCGTTCGCGCCATTGGATGCAAGTGGGTATATAAGAGAAAGAGAGGAGCAGATGGGAAGGTTCAGACCTTCAAAGCTAGGCTTGTTGCGAAAGGGTACACTCAGAAAGAAGGCATCGATTATGAGGAAACCTTTTCGTCGATAGCCATGCTCAAATCCATCAAGATTCTCTTGGCTGTAGCCGCTCATATGGATTATGAGATTTGGAAAATGGATGTTAAGACCGCTTTCTTTAACTGGAATATAGATGAGGATATCTATATGCAGCTTTCAGAAGGATTCATTGCAAAGGGCCAAGAGCATCTGTTCTGCAAGCTGAAGAGGTCAATCTATGGGCTGAAGCAGGCTTCGAGGTCTTGGAACATCCGTTTTGATGAGGTTGCCCAATCATATGGATTTACCCAATGTCCGGATGAGTAATGCGTGTATAAGAAAAGTGATGGAAACTTGGTGGTGTTTCTTGTGCTATACGTGGATGACATACTTCTCATTGGAAACAGTGTGAAGATATTATCAGACGTAAAGGAATGGTTATGCAAGTAGTTTGATATGAAGGATTTGGGAGAAGTAGGACATGTTCTTGGAATCAAGGTCATTCGGTACCGAGAGAAGAGAAAGTTGTGCCTATCCCAATCCACATACATAGAAATTTTTCTAAAGCGTTTCAACATGTAGGATTCCAGGAAAGAGGATTTACCCTTTCGGCATGGAATACCTCTATCTAAGAAGATTTCCTCGAAGACACCTCAGGAGATAGAGGACATGAAGGCAGTTCCTTATGCATCGGCAGTAGGAAGCCTCATGTATGTTATGTTGTGCACGCTACCTGATGTCGTGGGTATGGTAGCAAGATATCAGAGTAATCCAGGACCGGAACATTGGTCTGTGGTAAAGCATATACTCAAGTACATACGTAGGACTAAGGAGTACATGTTGATTTTCCAGGCTGATGAACTGCTTCTGTTGGGTTACACTGATTCTGACTTCTAGGCAAACCGAGATGAGAGCAAGTCAACCTCAAGGTTTGTGTTTACTTTAGGAGGAGGAGCCATAGTATGGACGAATGTCAAGCAGAAATGCGTGGCAGACTCAACCATAGAGGCCGAGTATGTAGCAGCCTCAGAGGCAGCAAAAGAAGTTGTCTGGCTCAGGAATTTTCTCCTCGACCTTAATATGGTACCGAGTTTGCCTGCTGCGATTACAGTGTTCTGTGATAACAGCAAAGCAGTAGCAAATTCGAAGGAGCCACGGACTCATAGAGCGAGTAAACACATAGAGCGCAAGTACCACCTGATACGAGAAATCGTTAGACGATGAGAAGTCGTTGTTGTCAAGATACAGTCAGAGGACAGCCTAGCAGATCCTTTTATGAAGAGCCTACTGACAAAAGTCTTTACAAGACACGTAAAAGGAATGGGAGTCAGATGTTAGGGCGACATAGTAGATTAGTCTTTGAGAATTAGATTGAAAGAAATTGTGGTTAGTTTGAATAGCCATGAGCTTATAAAGCATAAGTGGGATATTGTTAGAGATATGTTGTAAAATCTACATTTTACATATTGTATCGATTTCATTTTGATATGGCCATCATGTTTCAGTCAAATTACATATGTTTGCAGTTTATTTATTTATGCAAATCATACTCCCTGTCTTATATTGAGATAGTGTGGTTCGAAGTGTTTCAAACAAAAAGATCACCTATCAGTTCCTTATCAGACTAAACTATTCGTTCAAGTCTAGACAGACAGTGAGACCTGTAACACCCCACTTTGATTTTAAAGAAATTCCGGACTTAAAAAAAAACCAGTATAAAATTTTTGAACTCATTTTCGAAATCATGGGCGTTATACAACATTAAACATCAACCAAGTCGTATCTGCTTGTTCACATGGTTTTCATTAACCTTTTAAAATTCAAATCCACATGATTATTAGCTAACCCACATAGCATGCATAATCGAAGACACATGATAATCCATAAATAACTCTCATACGAATATCAAACAAAGGGTCCAAAATCCCGACACGGACTATTTTTGAAAACGGTTAAACATGTCTTAAGGACCACACTTTATTCATAAAGAAAACGGAAATATAAACATCATAACCATGACCAACCCACTCGTCTTTTCCCCGTCATCCGGCATCCTCTTAACCTGCATCCGTAAAGAGCAGGTGGGAGTGAGCACAAGATAAAAGTAGTGCTCACTACTATGCACATAAATAACATATGTCAAATGGTATGGTCGCAGCATGAATATAAGATAATCACATCATGTCTCATCTCCTATCAAAATCACAACAACCACATTACTCATGTGCACATCTATCGCTAGCCGCAGAACGGGGATTCATTACCCGAAGGCGGGAGTACATGCCACGCTACGGACACGGCCTTCCATATGGGCTTACGTACCTCGCAAGGGCACGACCATATCAGGACTTAAGGAGACTTGCCTCGCAAGGGCAACTGTATTACATCGACGGGGACAACCGTACTGAAGGCCGTAACAGCTCACATCAATAGGCTACATATTTCATATTCATACATAGATCATACCCATAAGAAGAAACATTCATCATTCATGGCATAGACAATTTTAGATTAGAACCCACCTGGTACAGCAAAGGAATATGGCACACAAACGGGAGTAGGCAGCGAGCACGACTCGTTAGACATCTACAATAATTTAATACTAAGATCAACACCTACTTGACCTTAGAGAACAATCACAATCATACATTAGTCGAACTTGATTCAACCAAGTAGTTCGTGAAGTTCCGTGGATATTGGAACACTTGGGTCCTACATCTAGCCTTGACCAAAATGCATAATAATAACACATATAGTCCTAGCACACTAAACGAAGTCAAACAGTTCAAAGGCACACATAAGGGTTCGGGAAAAATTATAAGAAAAGCTTGGGTCGGGCCTCGGGCTACTCGCTGGCACGGTCGTGCACGGCTGGGAGCGGCTGGTAGTGAGCACGGGCACTGGGCACTGTGCTGGGGGCGCTGGGTGCTGGACGGCGGGCGCTGGGGCGCTGGCGTGCGCTGGCATGCGCTGGGGCGCTGTGATATGGAAGTGGGTTCCGAACCCCTGCGACAAGAAGGGCCAAGAGCCAAGAGGACCTGAGGAGGCTGAAAATAGGGCCAAAACGATGCAAGCATGGCCTAAAGGACGGGTGCGAGCTCGTATGCGAGGCACTCAAGCACATGTGAAGCAGCACGAGTCAACACGAACACGAGGTCGCACATGGCAGTACGCAAAGACA
>CACSLK010027832.1:918164-938096 GCA_902706635.1 Striga hermonthica
GTTGATGTTTAAAGTTGAGTAACGCCCATGATTTTGAAAATGAATTTCGAAAATTTTATTCTGATTTTTGAAAAGTCCGGAATTTCTTTAAAATCAAAACGGGGTGTTACATCGTATGCGGCTTCGGGAGTAACGATAAGATACTCAATAGCGATTCCTCCCGCGGAGTCGGTCTCCAGTCGAGGCTCAAGGCTCCGCCTCCACATTACTACGAAAACTACTATCTCGCCATCTCGAGAAAATCTCGCATGTGGCCTGAGAAACTAATCAACAAACCTCATACACTGGGATTGTTTATTAGGGCATTCGCACAACGACTCGAAAGATCAACATACTCTTTGACCAAGATCTGGTTCAAAGACCCCTAAAAGGACAGGGTCGGACTGGGTTTAATGCACTGTCACCCGAGAGGTGACACACACGCTGGCCCTGCATATGCGGGGCGCTGGGACGCGTGCATGTACCCACTCGGATACCAACTATAAGGTCAAGGTTTGGCCGTACACACTGACCTGGAGAGTTTGGCGTTCGGTGATGGTGGCGGCAGCTCTCGTGCGAGTCAACGATCGACTACTGTAGTTGGCCTCACGTCTCTCAGCACGGGCGTGCGGGCTCGGCCACCACTTCGCGTAGCTACACCCAGTCAGGTTCGACACTCAGTTCGAGGCATATACCAGAAATTTCAATTTCTGAATCTCACAATCTTAAGTACTCCGACAGGACAAAGGGTTTGGCAACAACAATTTTCCCAAAAGGAATCGAACATTGGCATCACTGCCAGGAAAAGTTCTAACTCGACGTTCAACGCCGAACAACAGAATGGTTAGCTCGTTTGACTCTACCGACTAACAGTGTCGGCCGTCACGACAGCTTTTACTCAGGTAGCTAATCATGCCGGTAGTCCTAAACGAGTTCAACCACATACACTACCTATAATTCCCACACTTCGAGATCTTAGCACAAAGTTTTTCTCGCAAGTGTTTCCAGTCGACACTGATACGACAACAAACAACTTAATTCATATAAGGCACATAGGCATGCATATTGAAGGTAACACTTATTTTCGAAAACATAACTCATGTTTACTGAAATCACACAGTACAACATCCTGTTATCAGATATATAACTTGCAACATACCCATCATATAAACATGATTTAAGACGAATATATATTCTAAGACATGCGGCTATAATTCTCATTCAAATCACACAAGCATACAAGGTCGTTCGATAATATATTTTTCAGCGAACATTTAAATCATGATCGCAATTCAAAGCAGGAAATAGTCACGTAGGGTACATATACATGAACTTGCACCAATTCCCAGCATGCGTGATGAATTTAAGATGCATGTAGCTTTTAGTCTAGATATCGTATCATGATAAAACTACTTGAAAAATATCCCTAACTCAGGTCTCTATCACTTTCATGAATAACACTCAGGCAGATAAAATCATTTAAATGCACATAATAGAGCAAACATACAAAACATAGGTGCAACGGATAAGTGAAGACATACAGTTTGACAGGTTCTCCGTGTATGCACATTAACCGAAGCTACAGACATGATATTACTGAAATTCAAAAACTCCAAGATAGCTAACTCAATTATCTCCAATATTCATGTTATCACTTAAGCCAAAAATAATTTTAAAACTGAGTTTTAGCATAAAACATTTAGGTCAAGAAATCTGCCAACGAAACTATTTATAAATTTGCAGCAGTTCACTAAAACAGCGATATCTCATGTTATAACACTCTAAATCAAACAATCTCAAAACTTACAAAAATTAAACTAGAAAAGCTACAAGTTTCAAGAAGGGAATTTTTTTACAAACAATCACGTTAGGGGCTTCATTTCAGAGCATACATCTCAATCGTAAATACAACCACTATTTTAAAAATTCTGGGCATAACTCCAACTTTGAATAATCATATAAAATCAAATAAAATACCAAATTGCAAGATTTCAACTTCCAGAGAAAGCTTATAACATGTACTACAAGTTTCATGTTGATCATATTTTCACATAGTCACATTAACATTGTCAAAAACAGCCCAACATCATGATTCACAATTCTGCCTGGAATTTCAAAAACTGCTTGTAGTTTCAATTTCAAAAATTCAAAACAATTTCAATTCAACTCTGAATTATGAAATTCCAAAACTCGTAGAAACCTAACTCAAAGCACTACAAAATTTATGAAGAACACCTAACCAGAAAATAGCTTGTAGGTCACGAGAACATGGAGATTTCAATTAAATACCAACCCAAAATCATACACTCATGAACCGAGCATCATCAAGCCATATATAATCACAACGTATATCTCAAATACGCACATATAAGATATAGGGAGGTTAGTCCTAACATGATTTTTAACACAAATTCACATAAACTCATATAATCACCACACAACACGTTTTAAAGAATCCCAGTCGTGCAATAATCGTCAAGTTCAATCATATAAGCATGCTTTTCACAACATCAATTTAACATCTCGAGTCATATAGAGCCACAACATCATGCTTAAAAAAATTCATACCTTTTCCAACTGCGTGCCTCGCAGCCAAATCACAAGATATTCACGCGATGTCAGAACAATCCACTCGTCCTATGGACAACGTCGTCGTCTTTCATCCATGCATCAGTCTTCAGGACTTACGCTCGATCTAACGTACGAGAATTATCAACCATCGTCCCCCTTGAGGCTTAGCCACTCTCAAGAGTTACGGCAGTGATACACATTAGATTCTCCTAAACTATGGGGGTCGATTAGTAACCAATTCGCGGAATCTAAACAACACTCTCGGTCCTCGACGACTGAGTTTCTAATTTCCCTGAGTGATCTCATACACTAGAGATTCACTCGATACTTAACCGTTCTCTTTCAAGATGGTTCACGAATGGTCCTACTCCAAGGACACTGAACGAATCTTATAGCGAGAAAATGCTATAAACATCACTTATCTCAATAATAAAATACTGGAACTCACAACTAGGAATCTTTAGAGTCCAAACTTAACTCTATATCACTAGAGTTCAATGTCAAACACTAGAGTTCACGGGTGGATAGATTTCCTAAGCCCCAAAACAACATATATATCACTTCATGAGTAGTCTCATTTGCTACTCATGCAAAACCTCATAAGTAGTTTCATTGCTACTCATGTAAAACATCACAAGTAGTTTCATTGCGACTCATGGAAAACATCACAAGTAGTTTCATTGCTACCCATGCAAAATCACAATCTACATTATAAGTATTTTCATTGATACTTATATAAAACATACCTTAAGCAGCACGGAGTGACGGAGACGAGTGGTCATATTACAAGGTCTAAACACATACTCACATATAAACCAGTCTACAGAAACGCAGACTGGCTCTGATACCAAACTGTAACACCCCACTTTGATTTTAAAGAAATTCCAGACTCAAAAAAAATAAGTATAAAATTTTTGAACTCATTTTGGAAATCATGGGCGTTATACAACTAAACATCAACCAAGTCGTATCTGATTGTTCACATGGTTTTCATTAACCTTTTAAAATTCAACTCCACATGCTTATTAGCTAAACTACACAGCATGCATAATCGAAGACACATGATAATCCATAAATAACTCTCATACGAATATCAAACAAAGGGTTCAAAATCCCGACATGGACTATTTTTTAAAACGGTTCAACATGTCTTAAAGACCACACTTTATTCATAAAGAAAATAGAAACATAAACATCATAACCATGACCAACCCACTCGTCTTTTTCCCTTCATCCGGCACCTGCTTAACCTGCATCCGTGAAGAGCAGGTGGGAGTGAGCACAAGATAAAAGTAGTGCTCACTATTATGCACATAAATAACATATGTCAAATGGTATGGTCGCAACATGAATATAAGATAATCACATCATGTCTCATCTCCTATCCAAATCACAACAACCACATTACTCTTGTGCACATCTATCGCTAGCCGCAGAACGGGGATTCATTACCCGAAGGCGGGAGTACATGCCACGCTACGAACACGGCCCTCCATATGGGCATACGTACCCCGCAAGGGCACGGCCATATTAGGACTTAAGGAGACTTGCCTTGCAAGGGCAACCGTATTACATCGACGGGGACAACCGTACCGACGGCCGTAACAACTCACATCGATAGGCTACATATTTCATATTCATACATAGATCATACCCATAAGAAGAAACATTCATCATTCATGGCATAGACAATTTTAGATTAGAACCCACCTGGTACAGCAAAGGAATATGGCACACAAACAGGAGTAGGCAGCAAGCACGGCTCGTCAGACACCGACAATAATTTAATACTAAGATCAACACTTACTTGACCTTAGAGAACAATCACAAGCATAAATTGGTCGAACTTGATTCAACCAAGTAGTTCGTGAAGTTCCGTGGATATTGGAACACTTGGGTCTTACATCTAGACTTGACTAAAATGCATAATAATAACACATATAGTCCTAGCACACTAAACGAAGTCAAACAGTTCAAAGGCACACATAAGGGTTCGGGAAAAATTATAAGAGAAGCTTGGGTCGGGCCCCGGGCTGCTCGCTGGCACGGTCGTGCACGGCTGGGAGCGGCTGGTAGTGCGCACGGGTGCTGGACACTGTGCTGGGGGCGCTGGGTGCTGGACTGCGGGCGCTGGGGCACTGTGATACGGAAGTGGTCATCAACCCAGGCGAGTCGGAGGATGAAGGTGGCGACCAAAAGAACTCGAAGGAAAGGCAAGGTGAAGGCTAAAGAAGAGAAGTGTTGGTGCAAGCGTTGTGCTAGGAAAAGGCGAGTTCGCAAGATGGTGGTTCGAGGGGGAGGTAAGAGTACAATGGAGGATGGTTGGATTTAGCGAGCTGGTGATTGCATAGGGTTGGATGGATGGGACCCATGGCCATCGAGCGAGCATCAGGAGTCTGCTGGCGACGAGGATGCGAGCACGAGTCAACAGCGCGCATCGTACCTTGATGCACGCGAACATATGCGAGGGTATGAGATCAACGATCGCGGCACGAGAACGTCGAGCGAGGGCAGCAACCACGTGAGTGGTCGGGACGCGCGATGGTTGGCCAGTTGGGGCGAGGCGCGCGATGGGCGCGCGAGTACCAGCGACGCGGGCGAACGCCTAATCCGTGTTGGCATAGGCGTAGCGGGCGACGGTGAGGACGCGCGGGAGTTGGGCAGCAGTAGTAGCAGTCGCGCGTTGGTGCGCGAGTATGGGGCGGACGCGAGAAGCCTAAACCGCACAGGCTTAGGAATGACGGGCGCGGACACGCACGCGCGGGACGCGGACAGCGGAGGCGAGGCGTACGAAGGTGGATGCGATTGGGGAGCACACGGGCAAGACCTAGTCGCACATGGACTAGGCGCCGAAGGCGACGCGCAACGCGAGTGAGGTGGCGTGCGAGATTAGGGCGGCCGAGAGTTTTTAGCATATGAGGAGTTTGGAAGCTTTTAGATTTGTTTGGAGTGCAAGCCAAACAATTAGTATTTTAGTAATGTTAGGATTTTATTTCCTTTATGCTTTTAATTAATATGTTACGAGATATTCTAGTATTAGGACTTATATTGTTGCCTAGATTAGGAGATCTAGATCTATTAGGCCTAGATTTATTTTGCACCTATAAATACCCCATGTACCTCATCATATTTTATGTCTTGAATTGAGTATTGAATTGGTGAGCCAACTTTAAGGGGAATTTTATGTTCTAACGTGTGATAAACAAGGCCGTCAGTGCGTGTTTACATACAGTGTCGGAGAGAAGGCCCTGAGAGCGTCTCGAAGTCACAGTGTCTAGGAGAAGGCCCTGAGTGCGTCTGCTAGATACACTTATCGTGGATAAACGAAGGCCCTGAGTGCGCTGTTTATTCACAACCCAACGTATAGATAAGCACATCGATCAACGATCCTTCATCATTGTTGCTTTCGTTGAGAGGTGCTGATCGTGTATTTATCTATCTTATCTTTTTCTTTTTTTTTGGTTTGCCTTTTGCTGAGGGGCCGAATTTCTCTTTATATTTTTTTGGGGTTCAAATTTTTGGTTCGAATTTTCCCTTTTATTTTCGAAATTTTGTCTTAAAAAAAAGTGTCATCTTGTTAGTCCTTTGTTTGATTTTTTGTTCGGTTATTACCTTTTGTTAAGGGGCCGAATTTCTTTTTTGTTTCGATTTTTTTTTAGTCTTGTTGGGGTTCGATTTTTTCGAATTTTTCCATATTTTGTTCGAATTTTGTTGAGTAAAAAAAAAAAAAAAATGTCTTACCCTCCATTGGATGAGTTAGATTGGGAAGATCTTGAGATGTTGGAAGGTTTGGAAAGGGAGCTCACACCATGGGAAGCAACATATCTTGATGAGCTTCATGAGCGAAGGAATATTGAAGAGTACGAACGTCAACTCATGGAAGCCCGAGAAGCAATGGTGATCGATGCTCATGACCACGAAGATGAAGGTGCGCTGAATTTTATAATCCTTGAGGACAAGGAAAGTCTCGAAGAGGAAGGGAATGATACGGAAGTGGTCATCAACCCAAGCGAGTCGGAGGATGAAGGTGGCGATGGACTCGATATTTGGCTGGAAAGTATGTTGGAAGAACCATCTAGTCCTATTTACTGGCCATCATGTGTGAGGGATTGGCCGAAAGGATGTGGTCCACAAGCTAAACTTAAGCCTAGGAGACGCAAGACCAAAACAACTCGAAGGAAAGGCAAGGTGAAGGCTAAAGAAGAGAAGTGTTGGTGCAAGCCTTGTGCTAGGAGAAGGCGAGTTCGCAAGATGGTGGTTCGAAGGGGAGGTAAGAGTAGAATGGAGGAAGGTTGGATTTGGCGAGCTGGTGATTGCATAGGGTTGGATGGATGGGACCCATGGCCATCGAGCGAGCATCAGGAGTCGGCTGGCGACGAGGATGCGAGCACGAGTCAACAGCGCGCATCGTACCTTGATACGCGCAAACATATGCGAGGGTATGAGATCAACGATCGCGGCACGAGAACATCGAGCGAGGGCAACAACCACGTGAGTGGTCGGGACGCTCGATGGTTGGCCAGCTGGGGCTAGGCGCGCGATGGGCGCGCGAGTACCAGCAACGCGGGCGAACGCCAAATCCGTGTGGGCATAGGCATAGCGGGCGACGGTGAGGATGCGCGGGAGTTGGGCAGCGGTAGTAGCAGTCGCGCGTTGGCGCACGAGTATGGGGCAGACGCGAGAAGCCTAAACTGCACAAGTTTAGGAATGACGGGCGCGGACACGCACGCGCGGGACGCGGACAGCGGAGGCGAGGCGTACGAAGGTGGATGCGATTGGGGAGCACACACGCAAGACCTAGTCGCACAAGGACTAGGCGCCGAAGGCGAGGCGCAATGCGAGTGAGGCAGCGTGCGAGATTAGGGCGGCCGAGAGTTTTTAGCATATGAGGAGTTTGGAAGCTTTTAGATTTGTTTGGAGTGCAAGCCAAACAATTAGTATTTTAGTAATGTTAGGATTTTATTTCCTTTATGCTTTTAATTAATATGTTAGGAGATATTCTAGTATTAGGATTTATATTGTTGCCTAGATTAGGAGATCTAGATCTATTAGGCCTAGATTTATTTTGCACCTATAAATACCCCATGTACCTCATCATATTTTATGTCTTGAATTGAGTATTAAATTGGTGAGCCAATTTTAAGGGGAATTTTATGTTCTAACGTGTGATAAACAAGGCCGTCAGTGCGTGTTTACATACAGTGTCGGAGAGAAGGCCCTGAGAGCGTCTCGAAGTCACAGTGTCTAGGAGAAGGCCCTGAGTGCGTCTGCTAGATACACTTATCGTGGATAAACGAAGGCCCTGAGTGCGCCGTTTATTCACAACCCAACGTATAGATAAGCACATCGATCAGCGATCCTTCATCACGCTGGGCCGCGGCACTGGGGCGCTGGCGTACGCTGGGGCACTGTGCGTGCGCGCTGGGGAGCTGGCGTGCGCTGGCAGCAGCGCACAGTGCCCGGCAGACAAGCAGGGTTTCAAATAGGTCCGACCGATTTCAAAATTCACTCGACCGATTTACTTGAAATTTTTACACATTAAAATAGACCCAGAAAGGCATGTTTTTACAAGGTTTAAGACTCAACTCTTCAGTTTAACATAAACAATCAATTTTTACGAAAAGACGATGAAAATCTGAACTTTCTAGTTCATCGAGCGATCCTTTGAATTTTTCAACGAAATTTGGACACAACACACATATCATCAGATTACTAACTCTCACCAAAATTCACCTCAAAATTCCAAGAATATGATTTTTAATGATTTTCTAAAGTTTTTGTCCAGAATTTCAAATCGACATTTGATATAGCTACAGACCTCATTTTGACTTGAAATTTTTACACAACATATATCACAGTCAGGAGGTAATACAGTTCCATTTTTACAGCAATCGGACAAGCATTCGATTTTCAGTGATTTTTCGAATATTCAGAAGCACTACTCGATTCAAAAATGCATAATTAACATTTTACTCAACAATTTCGTCTAAGGCCTTCACCATGAGGCCAAAGACTATAAATTTTCCAAAAATCCACAGCCCTCTTCATGATTTAAGCATAAATCACATATGAACACAAATAACGAACGAAACATGAAGTTAAATGGACCATTAATCAAACCCTAATAGGCAAATCATCTAAGGCTTGATACATACATCATATACACATATAAAATAAGAGGGTTTTCAGCCTTGTACCGTTCTCGGGGTATTGGAACGAAATAAGGGCCGAGAGGAGATCGAGAAGGGCCGGCGTAATCGTACCGCACGACAGCTACTGCATGCGGGCCGACTTGCGCGTGACTGCTTGTCGTTGGAGGGTCCGCGGACGACTGCTGGGCGTTGGGCAGCGATGGATCGCGCGAACGACGAAGGCCTGGCTTGCGTGATGGCAGCGACGGGCGATCGTGCGATGGACGACAACGGAGGGGCACGACGGGCAATCGGGGCGGCGAGCAGCGAAAGAAAAAAAAGAAAAAGAGAGAGAGCGAGAGAGGGATGAGAGGAACGAGAGAGATGAGAGAACGGCTTGGAGGAAAAGAAAATAGACGAGGAGAGGGAGAAATCTCTCCCATAAATAGAGCTCTCTTGATATGGGTAGGATCCCAAAATGATGCACTTGCCAGAATCAACATCAAAGGGAAAAGGAAAGACTCACAATCAAGCTACTTACCAAAAACAATAGAAGGAAAGGGAAAAGGAAGGCTCCACACTTGATCCACTTACCAAACATACAAGGAAAAGAGAGGGGAGGGGCGGCTAGGTCTTGGGCGTGGCCACGGGCGCGGCTCGGCTCAGCTCGACGGTTAAATTAAAATAAATAATATTTAAAATAGTATTTAATAATTATAATAAATCTCCACAATTAATATTTATTTTAAATACACAATTAGGCACATAAATTCATTTAGGCAATTAGACAAATAATAATTAATATTAATTGCAATAACAACAACAATAATAATAATAATAACAATAATAATAATAATAATAATAATAATAATAATAATAATAATAATAATAATAATAATAATAAAATCCAATTTATTCATAAACGAACGGGGCGTTACAAGACCCCTCTTGGATAAAAATTGTAGTGTATTCTTGATTCAGTTGGTCTTTGACTGAAGAATTACACTAGAACTTATGTTAAGTGTTGAACAGGACAACGGAAGGATAAGGTTATGAGACTCACTGATCGCTTTTGTAACCTAGACCTTCAGTGATTGATGCGTTCTCTTAAATTATATGATAATATAAAATATATATATATATATTTATCTATTATTTATTTGATTAACCAAGTGATTCCTATTTTATTAAGATGACATACGAGGTATTTTGGTAAGTAAGAATAATTATATGATGTGGTAATATAAATTATATATGGTCACTATGTTCCAGTGCGCTGGATTGATGACGCCCCAAAATGAGCGACAAAATTTCAAAATTGGTCCTATAACTTGGCCACTGTCCAAAAAACCACCTTTATATTGACCACTTTCAATTTAGGTCCTACAATTTGTCGATTTCATCAATTTTGGTCCTTTTTATCCGGACCCTGGATTAAAAAGTGACGTCACATGACGTGTCAGTTTTTTAAGGTTACATGGAGTGATTATGCTCTACGTGGCACGTCAATTTTGGTCCTATAATTTGTCGATTTTATCAATTTTGGTCATTTTTCATGTCACGTCACTTTTTAATCCAAGGTACGGATAAAAAAGGACAAAAAATGATGAAATCGACAAATTATAGGATCTAAATTGAAAGTGGTCAGTATAGGGGTGGTTTTTTTTACAGTGACCAAATTATAGGACAAATTTTGAATTTTTGCCCGAAATAAGCTCAAGAATGTACATTATGTTAAACCCTGCAGGTAGACGATTGTCTGACATAATGGTTAAGGTTCTGAGTGGCACTAATTTCCGAAATGATAAGAAGTGGATTAATTATTTTGTCAGTAATTTAATTAATCAACGGAAGTTATATCTTAAACATAGGGAGGTAAATCGATCAATCGGATTAATATTATTTAATCATGGAGGCTCGATTTTATTGGTAAAATAGTGGCTAAATGGGGAGATCAATAATATTACTCTAGGGGGATGTTTTATTATTTAATTCCATTTAAATAGGAATTAATTTTATTCCATATTAATTAATTTAATTAGGAAGATAATATTCCTACTAGAATCTTCTCTAGTGTTAGGAGACTAAGGAGTCTTCTAGAAGATGAAGATTAGTAGGAGAAATATTTCCTACATTAGATTATTATTTGGAGTAGAATTAAGAATCTTAATTAGGAATTAATTTTATTCCTTGGTTACTAATTTAATTAGGAAAAGTATTCATACTAGAATCTTCTCTAGTGTTAAGAGACTAAAAGAGTCTTCTAGAAGAGTTAGATTAGTAGGAAATTTTTTTCTACATTGGATTAGTATTTGGAGTAGAATTAGAATTCCTAGGCCTAATGGGATAAGCCCATATTTAGAACCTCCTTAAAGTCCCTAATGGAGCCTATAAATACACCAAGTCCCAATCTCTTGATCATGATTGTGTTGTCCGATTTTTTCACTCCTACATACGTGAGAAATAGCATTGTTCGAGAGTTAGGGAAATTCGATTAAACGCTCCACCAAGTTTTATGGAAGTAGGTGTTTAGGTAATTCGTTAGAACGCTTTTTGTTACAATATACTTGAGCCTTTTATTACATATTTTCTAGTCATTCTGTTCCTCCACACGCCACCGTCCACCGCCGTGAAAAGCCGCCAGAAAACCATCGCCGCCGCCTGAAGTCACCGGAAGTCGCCAGTGCCCAGCTGCATGCAGTCGCACGCTAGCGTGAACCAACCGCGTGCAGTCAGACGCTACCGCGTGCCACCAGCGAAGCACCGCGACGTCCACCTGCTCGCAGTCGCCAATCGCGCGAGTCCTCAGCGCGCCACTGCTACGCGCGCACCACTGCTACGCGTGCGCCACTCCGCGAGCGCCCGCGTCCGCCCACTCGCCTATGCCAGTCCACACCGGCATAGAAGTCCTGCCCCTCGTGCACGCACACGCCCAGCAGTCGCCAGCACCCGTCCGCGTATCCCTGTTGTCCGCGCGTCACGCCAGCGCCCGACGTGCACCTGCTGCCATCTGCGGACGACGCCCGCGACCGCCTGCTGTAACCCAACGCCGAGAGCTAGTTGCCGTACGATCAAGCTTCGTTGGAACTTTCGATTAGGATTGAATAAAGGCCAAATCTATCTGCCCATTTGATTGTGTTGTTGAGGCAAACTACATCAACGGTACTCCACATTATCTCAGAGTCAGGAAAAAGTTTAAAAGGTAAACGTCTATATCCTAACTACAGATTCTGCTGCGTAAGGATTTATTTCGATAAGTTCAATACTGTGCATGTTGTTTGACGTTCTGTTGGGCCGCAGAGACTCGCGAATTTGGGCCACAAAAACATGTTGGACTGCTGCAATGCTCACGGGATGCGAGTGGGTTGCTGCGCGGGCCGAGGGCCGTGAGGACACGCGGGCTGCGCGCGGGCTTAATGCGGGCTGAGAAGCCTGCGCGCCTGGAGCTGCCTTCAAAATAAAATAGCTACAATTTCGCAAGGAAGTGGGATTGAACTCGCGACCTCGTGCACGGAATACCGCCTCGATGACCACTGCGCTACACGCTCAGTTGCGGCAATGGGACCTGAACGCACGGTGAAGAACCTGGTGGGCTGAGATGCGCGAACTGGACTGGAACCACAACAGGAGTTGGGCGCAAAAATTATGTGTGAAAATTTTACAGAAAATTGGGAAAAATTCGGGAGTTGAACGTGTGTATATATTTGACGGTATTTGAATAACAACCTTCAAATCTTCTATTGTATGACCTTTACACGATCTCTAATAAATCTTGGTGGAGCGATTTATTACATTTCCCAAAACCTCTTGATCATCTTCTTCTAAGACCTTACAGTGCTAACTGAATTTTCTCTCGAAGAAGAATCTCTCTCTTCCTTTCTCGCTTGAAGAGACCGAATTTTTTCAGCCCTTCGGGGAGAAAAACATGTAAAGCTTTTTCAAGAGGTTAGGGGACCTAGTGTATTTATAGGCTATTGGGTTCTGTTAGGAACGTCAAACAACATGCACAGTATTGAACTTTATCGAAATAAATCCTAACGCAGCGGAATCTATAGTTAGGATATGGACGTTTACCTTTTAAAAATTTTTCCGACTCTGAGACGATGTAGAGCACCGCTGGTGAAGTTCGTCTGAACACCACAACCTAATGGGCAGATAGGTTTGGCCTTTAGTTGATTCTAATCAACTCGTCAAACGGTCCTCGGTCACACGGTGCGCGGGTCTCGGTCGTTGGGTGCAGCGGGCTGGTCGCGGGAGTTGTGCGCGTCGGGCGCTGTGTACGGGCGCGCGTGTCGCGGACGGCGTGCGCAGTCGCGGGCACTGGAAGCTGGCAGCGTGCGTGTTACGGACGTGCTGGACTGCTGGCGAGAGCAGACGAACACTGGGAAGGCGCGCGCGTGCAGGGCAGCACTTCTACTTCTACGCGGACTGGGCGTACGCGTCTGGGACCACAAGGGGTTGCGGATCGCGTCTCCTAGTCGCACGAGGAACAGCGTGCGCGTATCGGGCAGGTGCTGGGAACTCGCGCGGGTGTCGACTGACAGCGATGTGATCAGGCGTGCGAGCAGGCGGTGCTGGGGCTCGCGGACAGTTGATGGGCGCTGAGAGCACACGGTAGGCGTCGCTGGGCGTCGCGGACTAGACTCGGCGGTGCGCGACTGCTCGTGGTAGCGTGCGGTTGCGCGTGGGTGGGTTCGGGCAGCGTCCGGCGGTGATGGGTTGATTCCGGTGATTCCTCACGGCGGCAGACGGCGGTGATGATGATGATGACCGGAATTTATGGTTCTTAGAAAGCTCAATTAATCGTACCAAAAAGCCTTCTAATGGATTACCTGAACACCTACTTCGATTAAACTTGGTGGAGCGTTTAACCGAATCTCCCTAACTCTCGAACGATGATATTTCTCGCGTGTATGTAGGTGAGAAAATTGGCCAACATTACATTGTAGGAGAGGTTGGGACATGGTGTATTTATAGGCTCCATTAGGGACCTTAAGGAGGTGCTAAATATGGACTTATTCCATTAGGCCTAGGAAACCTAATTCTACTCCAATACTAATTTAATGTAGGAAGGAAACCTCCTACTAATCCTCTCCTTCTAGAAGACTCCTAATTCTCCTAACAATAGAGAAGATCCTTGTAGGAATATCTTTCCTAATTAAATTAATAACTACGGAATAAAATTATTTCCTAATTTAGGAAGCCTAATTTTACTCCAATTAATAATATAATGTAGGAAATATATTTCCCACTAATCTTCATCTTCTAGAAGACTCCCAAGTCTCCTAATCCCAAGAGAAGATTCTAGTAGGAATTTTATTCTCCTAATTAATTAATTAAAATGGAATAAAATTAATTCCTATTTAATGGAATTAAATAATAAAACATCCCACTAGAGTAATATTATTGCTCTCCCCATATAGCCACTATTTTACCAATAAGATCGAGCCTCCATGATTAAATAATATTAATCTGATTGATCGATTTACCTCCCTATGTTTAAGATATAACGTCCGTTGATTAATTAATTACTGACAAAATAATTAATCAACTTCTGATTCATTTCCGAAATTAGTACCACTCAGCCTTTAACCATTATGTCAGACAATCGTCTACCTGCAGGGTTTAACATAATGTTCCTTTCTGAGCTGATTTCGGGGATGTCATCAATCAATCGCACTGGAACATAGTGACTGTAAATAATCTATAATTGCACATCATATAATTATTTTTACTTACCAAAATACCTCGTATGTCATCCTATTAAAATAGGAATCACTTGGTAAATCAAACAAATAAGAAATAAAAATATATGCCTATTTTATATTATCTTACAGCTTAAGAGAACGCATCAATCACTGAAGGGCGAGGTTACAACAACGGTCAGTGAGTCTCATAACCTTTGCCTTCCGCGGTCCTGTTCAACACTTAACATAAGTGCCAGTGTAATCCTACAGTCAAAGACCAACTGAATCGAGATTACACTACAGTCTTTTTTCAAGTGGGGTCTCACTGCCAGTCTAGACTGTGAACGAATAGTTTAGTCTTATAAGGAACCGATAGGTGATCTTTCTGTTCGAAACTCTTCGAACCACACTATCTCAATATAAGACATGGAGTATGTATTGCATAAATAAATAAACTGCAAACATATGTACTTTGACCGAAACATGATTGCCAGATCAAAATGGAATTGATAGAAACTGCAAAACATCGCTTTTACAGCATACCTCTAACATAGGCTACAATAGGGACCTAAAGGAGGTGCTAAATATGGGTTTATTCCTTAAGGTTTAGGAATCCTTATTATCTTCCATCTCCTTTTCCCATCTAGGATAATATTTCTAATAATTAATTACCTTGTAGAAGACTCCATAGTCTCCTAACCCTAGGTATTATTCTAGAAGGAATATTCCCATCCTTAGGGAATTATAGAATATAATTAATTCTTAATTCCTAATCTTGGAATTAAATAATAAAATATTTCACTAGAGTAATATTATTGATCTCCCCATTTAGCTCCGAATTACAATTAATTCGTTTCCACTGATTAATTATATTAATCCAATTGATCGATTTATCTCCCCATGTTTAAGATATAACGTCCGTTGATTAATTAAATTACTGACAAAATAATTAATCAACTTCTTATTAATTTCCGAAACTAGTACCACTCAGATCTTAATCATTATGCCGGATAACACATCCGCCTGCAAGGCTTGACATAATATTCATTCCTGAGCTCATTTCGGGGACGTCATCAACCCAGCGCACTGGGACACAGTGACCGCAAATAATTTATAATGGCACATCATATAAACACACTTATTTACCAAAATATCGAGTATGTCATCCTAGCAAAATGGGAATCACCCTTCATAAATCAAATAAATAAGTAATGAATACATATGCCCATTTTATATTATCTTACAGCTCAAGAGTACGCATCAATTACTGAAGGTCTAGATTACAACAACGGTCAGTGAGTCTCATAATCTTCTCCTTCCGTGGTCCTGTTCAACACCTATCATAAGTGCTAGTGTAATTTTCCAGTCAAAGACCAACTGAATCAAGAATACACTACAGTATTTTTCCAAGAGGGGTCTCACTGCCTGTCTAGACTGTGAACGAATAGTTTAGTCTTACAAGCAACTGATAGGTGATCTTTTTGTTCGAAACACTTCGAACCACACTATCTCAATGCAAGACATGGAGTGTGATTGCATAAATAAATAAACTGCAAGCATATGTACTTTGACCGAAACATGATGGCCAGATCAAAATGGAATTGATAGAATCTACAAATTGGAGCTTTTACAGCATACCTCTAACACGTTCCTCATAGAACCCAACAACTGGTATCAGAGCCCAGGTTTAATTCAACCTCGTGCACTGTTTGAATTTGGACTTTGCCTGTTTACATGAATTAAGTGCGTACGGACGCAGCGACATAGTAGATTAAATATTGCAATAAGTTTTTGCAGGTGATTTCGAATCTGACTATTGTGGCCGGTATGTATGGATTTTAATTCATGTTTAATGTATGTTGTTTTTAAGCCTCAGACATGTCGAGGAATTTTTGGGTTGGTGAATGCTTGTAATAAATTATTCGCGCGTGGGACACCGCATAGTTTATTGCTTTCATAGAAACTCATGTACGGCTCCTGCGTGGGTCATAGGATGAATTATGTAATTGTTGTTTATATTATTCATTATTGATCCGGCGGGCGTGGACCAACCTTGACGGGGCGAGGCGATAAACGCGTACACTGATGCCATGGTGATGATCCAATGGCGACTTTCCTAGAGACGACCAATTCAGTGGGAGTCACTGCAAAAGGGGAGTTGCAATACCTTAATCAAAGGACACACTCAACAAGGACAAGATTGTGTCTTCTCCGCATTGATTAATGGCCATGATAGTTGGATTATAATTCCTAGTTTATTATTGCTTATTAATTATGTATGTTTTATGTGATTGCTAATGTTCAAATCAAACATGTTTTACAAAATTCCGTAAAATAAAAATTATATTAAGTGTGTAATGGGTTGAAATAAATTACATCCAAGACCTCCATTAAAGGTTTGTCAGTGAAGTAATTTAATTCGAGCTGAAAGGACATTTTATTTCACAGTTCACAAGGACGAATCTCCTTAGAGATGGTTATAGTGAGCTATTTCAAAAGCGTACGGGTCACCCAAAGGTGGACATATAAGTTTGATAGTAAACTTAGTACCAATTAATGGGTTACACTTAAAGTGCAAATAATTACGATAGTCCCAAAGGATAAGGTCGTTTTTATTCCTTTATAAGTTAATTGCGCTAGCCAAAAGTTGAAACCGACTATTTGTTAAGTATTGCTCGGCAGTATGTTAAGCTAATGAGATTTATCCCTCCTATTGCTAATGTTTGAACCGGTTATGTCCACACTTCGTGGCCTGCGGGGATTCGGTATTTTGAGGTGTTGGTGAATTTATTTGAATATTGTTACATGGGATCAATATTTATGTTTAAATTCAAAACTACTTGACTGGGTAAAGACTATGTTCACATGATCCCAGGAATTTAAAATGTCTTTCAATCCGTTGTCCTTAATTCTCAAAGAAAACAAACTTGATGGACCAAATTATATTGACTGGAAAGGAACTTGGATATTGTGTTAAATGCAGGGGTACAAATTTGCTACTGTTGAGGATTGTCTGGCTGTACCTGCTGACAATACACCAGACCAAGAGAAAGAGGAGTATGCTCGGTAGAAAAAGGTTGACGAGATGGCGAAGTGTTACATCTTAGAATCTTTGTCAAATATACTTCAACATCAACATCAGTCTATGAACACTGCAACGAAGATTTTTCTCAATCTCAAGGAGTTATTTGGTCATCAATTGTGGGCTGCCCGACAAGAAGCCATGAGGGTTCTGTTGAACATGACAATGCGTGAGGGCACTCCCGTAAGGGAACATGTTCTTGCTATGATGGCCCAGCTGAATGAGTTGGAGGTTCTTGGGGCTTTTATTGACGGGGAAGCCCATGTCGATATAGTGCTCCACTCTTTGCCGAAGAGCTTCGAGCAATTCCTGTTGAAATACAACATGAACAAGATGTTGATAACTCTCCCGGAACTTGTCTCTGAGCTTCAATCAGGAGAGGGCCTGTTTCATCGGAAGAACCAAGGTATGGTGGCCCAGCGAGGAGAAGCTTCCACTTCAAAGGCTCCTAAGGGTAAGAAGAGGAAGAAGTTCACAGGAAAGGGCAAGGCTATCATGAATGACGCACAACCTCGACAGAAGGCGAAGAAGCCGAAAGGCAAGTGCCAAAAATGCCATCAGAAAGGACACTGGAAGGCAGACTGCCCTCTCCTCAAGAAGTTCGACAAAGGTATATCTTTTTTTTTTTAGTCGTTGAAACATGTTTTGTAGTGTTATCTACCAGAACCAGGTGTGTAGATACATGAGCCACTGATCATGTCTGCAATTCAATGCAGGGGTTCCAGGAAACCAAGCGACTTAGGGAAGGAGAAGTTACCATCTGCATGGGCGATGCTTGTAGAGCATCAGCAGTTGCAGTGGGAGACGTCTATTTAGATTTTGGCTTAGATAGGTTTCTAGTTTTGAACGATTGTCTTTATGTTCCTAGTTTTAGAGAGAATTTGATTTCAGTTTCTAAGTTGTTTATGAACGGTTTTTCTGCAACTTTTTATAATAAAGTTGTTATTCGTTTTGGAAAAATTTCATATGTTCTTGTTCATTAGTTGACAATCTATACACTCT
Organism: Striga hermonthica; assembly: GCA_902706635.1. Taxonomy (NCBI): domain Eukaryota; kingdom Viridiplantae; phylum Streptophyta; class Magnoliopsida; order Lamiales; family Orobanchaceae; genus Striga; species Striga hermonthica. The sequence goes on from CACSLK010027832.1 coordinate 936,617, forward strand.
ACAATCTAAGTCATCTCCACTGCAGCATAAATAATTACTTAGTTCATTATCTAATATAAATAAGGGAAAGAACCTTCCAAAATTAACGAAACATATCTTTGGCATTTAAGACTTGGTCATATTAACCTTCGGAGGATTCAAAGGTTGGTAGCACATGGGCCTTGGGGTCGTTAGAAGTCGAGGCTTTTACAACTTGTGAGTCTTGCCTGGAAGGCAAAATGACTAAGAGGGATTTTAGTTCAATGGGGGCATAGAGCCAAAGATGTGTTAGGGCTAGTTCATTACGATCTATATGGTCATATGAGTGTTCAAGCGAGAGGTGGTTTCGAGTACATCGTTATGTTTATCGATGATTACTCAAAATATGGGTACATTTTTCTTCTGCACCGCAAGTCTGAAAGCTTTGAGAAGTTCTTAGAGTATAAGGCAGTTGTAGAGAAGCAGTGAGGAAAAAGTATAAAGTCATTACGATCATATCGTGGTGGCGAATATCTCTAAAATTAATTTAGGAACTACTTGACGGATAATGGATTACGTCCCAGCTGACTGCGCCTAGCACGCCTCAGCCGAATGACGTAGCAGAATGGAGGAATAGGACTCTTATGGAAATGGTTAGGGCAATGATGAGTTATAGTACTTTACCATATTCGTTTTGGGGATACGCCCTATAAACAACGGTATACATTCTGAATAGAGTACCTTCTAAATCAGTACCGTCTACACCATTGGAGTTGTGGTCTGGGCATATGACCAGCCTAAGGCATCTCAGGATTTGGGGTAGTCCAGCACACGTGCTGAGAACCGATACTGATAAGTTGGAACCGAAAACAGAAGTAAGGCTGTTTGTGGGATATCCTAAGGAAACGAAAGGTGGTCTATTTTATAGTCCCGAGGACCAGAGAGTAATCATTAGCACGAATGCTAGGTTCTTGGAGGAAGATTATGTCTTAGATCATTTAGCCCAGTAGTATACATGTCCTCGAGGAGTTAAAGGGAGTGAGTACTTCAATACCGAGTGCGCTAGATGTTACACCACAAAGTACTGCAACACGTATCGCTGATGATGTGCCTGAGCAGGTAGTACCTCGTCATAGTGGGAGGGTTGTCTGGCAGCCCGAACGGTTCATGGGTCTGGGAGAGTCTTCTGAGGCTGTCTCAGACGTTCTTGAATCCAACCCATAGACTTACAATGAGGCACTCCAAGATCGGGACGCAAAATTTTGACAAAAGGCGGTGAAATCTGAAATAGGGTCAATGGACTCTAATCAGGTCTAGGATCTTTTAGAGCCACCCAGTGGCCTTCGCGCTGTTGGATGCAAATGGGTCTATAAGAGAAAGAGAGGAGCAGATGGGAAGGTTGAGACCTTCATGTTGGGGTTATATACTTAAGCTTTGCTTTAGTGGATATTACACTTGTTATTTCTTGATGAATGAGAATTATGTTTGGTTAAATAAGTTCCACGTTCTGTTGTTTTGCATG
>CACSLK010027832.1:1003851-1038353 GCA_902706635.1 Striga hermonthica
GGTCGTCAACCCCGGTAAGTCCGACAATGATGATGGCGATGGTCTCGATATTTGGCTAGAAAATATGTTGGAGGAGCCATCTAGTCCTATTTACCGGCCATCATGTGTACGAGATTGGCCAAAAGGTTGTGGCCCAAAGCTGAAGTCAAAGGTAAGGAAACGGACGGCCAAGAGACAACGCAAGGCAAGGGCTCGAAAAGCAAGTCAATGTAGGTGCGAGCCTTGTGCAAAGAAAAGACGAGGCCAAAGGAAGGAGGCTAAAAGGCGTGGCTTGCGATGGGTTAAAAATGGATGGTGGATACCGGCGGACGATTGCGTGAGATTAAAGGGCTGGGATCCATGGCCCGAATCGACGGGAACGAGCGGTAACAAGGATGACAATGATCGGCTAATGGGCGAGTGGCGCGCATCGGCCCATGATGCGCGCGGTTGGACCGAACAGGCCACACACGGAGACGCGACATGCGATCAGGCCACGGATGTTGGCGGTACAGCGGACGATGCATGGTTGCGGGCCGAATGCGCGAAAGGCGAGCGTGAGGTCATTGATGGCACGCGCGAGACGACTGGAGCACATGGGCGTGCCGTAGGCAATTGTATTGAGGGTATTGGCTGGGACGCGCGGGAGTTGGCCAGCTGCGGAGAAGCGTGCGATAAGCGCGCGAGTATGGGTGACGCGAGCGGAAGCCGTGACCTGAAGGGAATATGAGTGCCGGGTGACGATGCGCACGCGCGCAAGGAGCACGACAGCAGCGAAGAGCGCGCAGGGGCGAGCGCGTACAGCACCGGCGCGAGGAACCTAATCCGCGTGGGCATAGGCAAGCGGGATGCGGGCGCGCACGCGCAAGTGAAGGGCGGCGCAGGCGCGCGCGTGCACGGAGGACGCAGACAAGCCGAGAGGCGGCGCGCTTGGCGCACGCATGGAAGGGGCCGAGAGTTGAAGCATGTGTGGGATTTTAGGAGCATTCTAGAATTGCTTGGTGTGCAAGCCAAGCATTAGTTATTTGGTAGCTTTAGGATTTTATTGCTTTCTAGAGTTGAGATTTATTTTATTGCATAGAATAGGAGATCTAGATCTATTAGGCTAAGATTTATTTTGCATCTATAAATACCCCATGTACCTCATCATATTTTATGTCTGGAATTGAGTATTGAATTGGTGAGCCAATTTTGAGGGGAACTTTATGTTCTAACGTGTGATAAACAAGGCCGTCAGTGCGTGTTTACATACAGTGTCTGAGAGAAGGCCCCGGAAGCGTCTCAAAGTCACAGTATCTAGGAGAAGGCCGTAGTGCGTCTGTTAGATACGCCTATCGTGGATAAACGAAGGCCCTGAGTGCGCCGTTTATTCACAACCCAACGAATAAATAACAACACCGATCAGAGATCCGTCATCATTGGTGCTTTCATTGAGAGGGTTTCATTGAGAGGTGCTGATCGTGTTTTTATTTATCTTATCTTTTTCTTTTTTTTCGGTTTGCCTATTGCTGAGGGCCCGAATTTCTCTTTATTTTTGTTTTTTGGGGTTCGAATATTTTTTTGAATTTTCCCATTTATTTTTCGAAATTGAGTCTTAAAAAAAAAGTGTCATCTTGTTAGTCCTTTGTTTGATTTCTTTCGGTTATTACCTTTTGTTGAGGGGCCGAATTTCTTTTTGTTTCGATTTTTTGGAGTCTTGTTGGGGGTTCCAATTTTTGAATTTTTTCCCCTATTTTGTTCGAATTTTTTTTAGAGTAAAAAAAAAAAAAATCATGATGTTACCATTGGATGAGTTAGATCTGGAGGATCTTGGTATCTCGAAGGATTGGAAAGGGAATTAACCGCATGGGAGCGAGAATTTTTGGAGGAGCTTCACGAACGTAGAGATTGGGAGGATCGTGAAAGACAACTCGCAGAAGCCCGAGAAGCGATGGTGGTTGAGGAGCCAAACAACGAAGAGGAAGGTGCGCTTAATTTCTTAATCCTTGAGGACAAGGAAAGTCTCGAAGAGGAGGGGAATGATACGGAAGTGGTCATCAACCCCGGTGAGTCCGACAATGATGATGACGATAATCTCGATATTTGGCTAGAAAATATGTTGGAGGAGCCATCTAGTCCTATTTACCGGCCATCATGTGTACGAGATTGGCCAAAAGGTTGTGGCCCAAAGCTGAAGTCAAAGGTAAGGAAACGGACGGCCAAGAGACAACGCAAGGCCAGGGCTCGAAAAGCAAGTCAATGTAGGTGCGAGCCTTGTGCAAAGAAAAGACGAGGCCAAAGGAAGGATGCTAAAAGGAGTGGCTTGCGATGGGTTAAAAATGGATGGTGGATACCGGCGGACAATTGCGTGAGATTAAAGGGTTGGGATCCATGGCCCGAGCCGACGGGAACGAGCGGTAACAAGGACGACAATGATCGGCTAATGGGCGAGTGGCGCGCATCGGCCTATGATGCGCGCGGTTGGACCGAACAGGCCACACACGGAGACGCGACATGCGATCAGGCCACGGATGTTGTCGGTACAGCGGACGATGCATGGTTGCGGGCCGAATGCGCGAAAGGCGAGCGCGAGGTCATTGATGGCACGCGCGAGACGACTGGAGCACATGGGCGTGCCGTAGGCAAGTGTAGTGAGGGTATTGGCTGGGACGCGCGGGAGTTGGCCAGCTGCGGTGAAGCGCGCGATAAGCGCGCGAGTATGGGTGACGCGAGCGGAAGCCGTGACCTGAAGGGAATAGGAGTGCCGGGTGACGATGCGCACGTGCGCAAGGAGCACGGCAGCAGCGAAGAGCGCGGAGGGGCGAGCGCGTACAGCGCCGGCGCGAGGAACCTAATCCGCGTGGGCATAGGCAAACGGGATGCGGGCGCGCACGCGCAAGTGAAGGGCGGCGCAGGCACGCGCGTGCACGGAGGACGCAGACAAGCCGGGAGGCGGCGCGCTTGACGCACGCATGGAAGGGGCCGAGAGTTGAAGCATGTGTGGGATTTTAGGAGCATTCTAGAATTGCTTGGTGTGCAAGCCAAGCATTAGTTATTTGGTAGCTTTAGGATTTTATTGCTTTCTAGAGTTAGGATTTATTTTATTGCATAGAATAGGAGATCTAGATCTATTAGGCTTAGATTTATTTTGCACCTATAAATACCCCATGTACCTCATCATATTTTATGTCTGGAATTGAGTATTGAATTGGTGAGCCAATTTTGAGGGGAACTTTATGTTCTAACGTGTGATAAACAAGGCCGTCAGTGCGTGTTTACATACAGTGTCTGAGAGAAGGCCCCGAGAGCGTCTCAAAGTCACAGTATCTAGGAGAAGGCCGTAGTGCATCTGTTAGATACTCCTATCGTGGATAAACGAAGGCCCTGAGTGCGCCGTTTATTCACAACCCAACGAATAAATAACAACACCGATCAGCAATCCTTCATCAGCCTGCCCCTGCGCGCGTGCCTGCGCGCGCTGTTTGCTGTGCCGCGCCTACTTGCGCCTGCCCCTGCGCGCGTGCCTGCGCGCGCGCGCGTACCTGCACGCGCCCGAACTTTCCGCGGGCTGCCTGCGCGTGGCTCCGTGCACCACTGGCCACCTGCGCGCCCATGTGCGTGCATTGTGCCCGTTGGGCACCCGACTAGCATGCCTTCCATTCCTTCGGGCCACCTGGTATTTTAGCCACCCCCACCAGGTTTCACATCTTCGATAAGCATCCCGAAACCATCGACGGCACGTCCTTTTGATTTGCGGCCTCATCCGTGCTCGTCTACGCCAATGCGCGTGTTCGCGCCCTTCTTGAATGTGCTCTTTCTTGCGCCCGAACGTCGTACGCCTATGGACCATCTTCTCACGTACCTTTGCGCACCTCCATGCGCGACCTCGCATACGAGCTCGTACCCATCTCTTAGGCCATGCATGCGTCTTTTTGGCTCTTTTTCCAGCCTCATCGGGTTGTCTCGGCTCTTGGCCCTTCTTGTCGTCGAGGCTCAGAACCCACTTCTGCATCAGCATGACTACGCGCATCACTGAAGCAGCACGTTGCTGAACACTGGGCACCGGCTAAGCGCACGCACTGCTGGGCGTGAGCACTCTGCCTGCATGCCCGCTGGGACTGCTGGGCGTGCCATGCGCACACTGCGTGCGGGTAGGCACTACGGTCGACATCTCGCCAGCCGTCCGACAACTTTTTCCGCAACCCTCTTATGACTGAACATAACATGACTTTAAATGACTAAATATGCATAAATTGCTCGGAACTTGCCGGTTAGATTTTGAAATCACTCAGGAGGGCTTATATAGCACCTCCGGGTGCGTTTTTACTAAAAACTTGGACCGAACAACATGATATCACATGATCTTATTACTATGAACTTAGATATATGAAAAGAGGATAAAAGGGAGTATACCCTTCAACTTACTTGTAAAACGCACGGGGACTTGCGTGCTTGTTCGGTACTTGAATGCCTATGTACTTGCTCCCCCTTAACTTCGGCAATGCGTAGATATTTTTCTATAATTTTTCTATGATATTTTCCTCACTATTATTCCCTCTATTAGTATGCTGAAGTTGGCTCGTTTTGCACATGAAAATGCTTGGGGAAAACGTTGCATGCTCGGTTATTTAAAGGAGATAAAACCGTGGGAAGAGCTCGGGTCAAAGTAGGTGAAAGATGACAATTTCTCCCTTTTCCCTTGATGACATGTCGTGCTCGGTTATTTAAAGGAGATAAAACCGTGGGAAGAGCTTGAGTCAAAGGAGGTGAAAGATGACAATTTCTCCCTTGCTCCCTTGATGACATGTGTCTCGACCGTGTGCTGAGATGGGGCGTGTTTGGCTTAGTGTAAGCTAATGATGGTGGTGGATTAATGGCGTGCGTGCGCTATGCACACGGGCGCGTGTAGTCGCATGACTACACATAATGTATGGATACATGACCTAGGCAAGTTAAGCACAATTAATACTAATTGAACATGATTATCCTTAAGCATGATTAATACTCAACTAATCATCATTAACATTTAACTAATCATGATTAATCTTAAGCTAATCATGATTAATTAGCTAAACATGGACTAAGTTAACTAAGCAAGGATTAATGACAATTGTTTAAGCATAAGCTAATGATGGACGGTGTACCAAGTGTGAATGTGTCGCTGTATAGGAACAACGACGTTCATTTATGGTAACCTTAACCGAATGTACTCATTTTCGGTTACAACTTAACCTCAGAACTTAATTCAAATATTATCTTGACTTAATCTCATTAATCCCAAACTCGTTTATTATATAAACGAATTGGTCGTAAATTTAAAACTCATTCGGTTACTGAAATAATTAAACCGAATATTAAGTCGACTAAAAGTTGAACTTAAAACTGGAACTCAATAACTGGCTCGAAACTTATCTTTGACGATTTATCGAATATTCTCAAATTCGATTAATACGTCAATACTGGAATAATTAATCCCGACTCACTGATGTCTATTTATTAAATAAACAGACTGAGATTAATTATTATCATTGACTCGGTTAATAAATTAAATTAACCGGATATATATTCGACTTAACGTCGAACTCGGAACTTAACTAGCTGAATAACTTAAACTTAAACATTAACGTAAATATTTATTAACAAAAGCTAGCTTATATTTACACGCTAGTATCTTTCCTTTATTAATAAAATGTGGGGCGTTACATTCCACCCCCCCTTAAAATATTTCCGTCCTCGGAAATACTAAAACTGGAGGTACAAGCTTAACTTTAAGCTTATACTTACTGATGACATAACTTATAACTCAATATAGGAATACTGAGCTTAGACTTTACTTTTAGCTAAAGAACCGCCAATTCACAGTAACTTAGTGAACTAGTGATCAATACTGACTGGGAATGGACACCTTACTGAATAAAAGGGTCACACTGATCATACTTGATACTAGAAACATAATTCTTGAGCATAGTGGTCATCATTTCCTGATTGATTGTTGATCTTCGGTCTGGACTTTGGTTGTGAGACCCAAGTGGAATGGTACACATAGAAGATTTCCGAGATACACACATGTACAAGTGAGGATAACTAGCAGCCTCGGTAACTACCTTTCGTGAACATCTACTCGATAACGCGACACATCGTTTGCGGCACATTGCAATGCAGCACACCTGCTCCTCAGCGAGTGAGTGCGGCATATCTGCATGCAGCACCTGGCAAACATTGCGCCTGCGACGTCGACGTAGTCTGTATAGCAGATCATATCTGTATCTCAAGATAGTAACCTCAATGTACTATAATGCTAACTCTCCGTGATCTCCCAATGTACTGTGACTCAGGCATGGCATCATTTTCTTCTTGCAACATCCCTCCTCGAATGGAAAACTTCGATTTGTCATTATGGCGTTGTTTGATGCTGTTGCTAAGTCTTCTTCATCGTGAACGAAAGATGTGTCGAACATCGACACGCTGTACCTGCAAACCTTTACCTTCCCTAGGTTAAACTAACCTCAAGAAAAGTTTACTGATACATAATCTATCTTGCGATTTCTCAAATATTCTGAATTTGGGAATCGCGACACTGGAAATACTTGTAAGGAAACTTATAAGTCTTGTCTTATTAGACAGACCATCCTCAACTTTCACATATCTGAATAACCCTTACTTGGCTTTTACATGACTTTATAACTTTTACTTGGACACTGAAAGCTATCTCGAGACACTTAAATGGTTGTCTCGGATTTGGGACAAGGCATTTACTGACTTACTGTGGCTTGATAAGGTACGACTTCAAGTTTCCAGGTAAATTTGGAGTAATGATCTGTACATCAGACCTCCATATTAAACCCGGCTTAGTAACTATTATACGCCGACCTTAACTCATGAACGTTGACTTCTGACTATGTACTGTATTGGGCTACCCAGTATCAACTGGTCCCGCAAGTACTATACTGATAACTCATCTTAAACTTTGCCCACTATAATCTCAGAGTATCAAACTGGTAAGATACCCGACTTACTGACTTTAAAGGTTGTTACTTCCTGAAACTGTACTGCTCCAGTCCCAGCTTCAAGTCTCCATGGTATACCCGGCTAAGTGGCTCTTATTTCAAGCCTGCATGGTAACCTGGAATATTGACTCTGTTGGAACCCATGAGGATCTCGATATGCACAAATCACGGACAAACATTCAACATAAACCTATGCGCAGCGGATCTAAAGGTTTGATGAAGAAAACTTACTGCTTAAAATTTATGTAGATCTGGCTGGCCCGGACAGTTGACCGCAAATCAAATCTTCTCGGAATCAAACGAACTTGGCCAATCCAGAAAGCTGATGTCACGGCGAAGTCAACGGCGTTGACCGATCAGAAAATAGACCTTCCACGCGCTCTCACGCGCGCGAGTGACTCCCAGCAGCAGCGAACTCCCGGCGGCGCGTGTGGGCGCGTGCGGCGGCGTGCGGCGGCGATCTCGACGGCGATCTCTTCGTCTCGTCGTCCTGGTCGTCGTGGTATGGTCACTTGCTGTTTTTGGTCTCCGGTTTGGATGTATGATTGGAATCTCTGTATACCTTAAGATCTTCTACTGTATTCTCAAATAGCTTTCTAAATCTTGTATCAGTGGAACACAAGAAATAGAAGAACTCCTTGGAAGAGAGAGAGAGAGGGGGCGGCGTGATTCCCAAGGATGTGGGATTGTATTGTTCTCTTCCATGAGCCTAATTCTATATATATAGAGCTACAGTAGGGACCCTAAGGAGAATAGGATAAGGGCTTCTAATATATTAATACTGTGGAGCAACCCAACAATTAATATATTAATAATATTAAAGTCCACCACAATAATATTATTGCACTCCCCTCACCTATCCCAAATTACATTTGAGACTTCTTGTTATAATTATCCGATTTACCTCCCATGTTTAAGATATAATGTCCATTAATTAATTCGTTCACTAATAATCAAGAATTAATTAATATATTATATTACTGATGCTAGCGCTCGCTCATAGCATTCATATTATGCCGGAATAAATCCACCTGCAGGGTTTAGCATAATATTCCTTCATGAACTCACTTCGGGGACATCATCATACTAACGCACATGGTGACCGTAAATATCTTAATAGCACATCGAACACATAATGTCATTACCCAATTCATTAAGTATGTCGACCCGGCTTGGATCTCACCCAAAGAATCAAAGCAACAACAGTTATGTGCACATGCCTATTTAATATCTTACGGGTTAAGAGCACGCAATAATTAACTGAGGCCAAGTTCGTTTACGACGATTAGTATAAAACGAACATCCCTCTCTGGGATCCTGTTCAATACATAGATGTACTAGTGCAACTAATCTGTCAAGACAAACCGTACAGTTGACACTACAACCGTTCCGATGGGTTGTTCAATTCCATCTAGGTTGTGAACCAATGATTCTTGTTTCGCAAGTAACTGATATAGTGATCTTCGGTACGTCCGATGACGACCCACTTATCTACATGCAAAACAACAGAACGTGGAACTTATTTAACCAAACATAATTCTCATTCATCAAGGAATAACAAGTGTAATATCCACTAAAGCAAAGCTTAAGTATATAACACCAACAGACTCTTATACACTGGAAACCGTTACTTCTGATATTCTTTTAAAATTCAAAAACCTATAGCGTCAGAATTGGAACTCTGAACTGGGTCTTACTGGTCTAACTTTGGAAATTTGAGTCTGTTCCCTTATCTAAGTAAAGGAATTTGTTTCTGGAATATGCCAAGTGAATGGCAAAATGACAATTTCTGGTAGGAAACTGTTTGGGAAACATGTCTGATAAGATTTGTATTACTTAATGGCTCACAAATCTCTTGACAAGTCGCTAAAATCAACCCGAGAAACTAGAGTCGAATTATCGAATAACTGGAATAAATCGACTACATCTTGAAAAATACTCTGTTAATGTCTCGAGCATTGATACTGATTTCTAGGGTTACATCTCTGACACCCTACTCAGCATAGACTTAGACATTTGTTTAGATATATAAACTGCAAATCAGCACTTACCTGTTAGTCGGCGAGGCGTGAGCGTGGCGTGGTCGGGTTTTCTGAAAACTTTCTGACTTAATAAAGTATTTAGATACATGAAAACGTGCTCTGATACCATTTGTAACACCCCGCTTTTCCATAAATATCAGAGTGCATTTTTCGCAAATTCTTTTCTTAATAAAACATATTCATTTGCGAAATCCTTTTCGGGATGCTAAAAAAAAACCATTCATTACTTTGAAAATCCGTTATCTTTATTTAAATTTAACTTTGAAGAATAAACGGATTATTTTAGATCAACTAGCATGTAATACTTTATAAAAATCTGTCTGATAAACCAGTTCAAAAATAAAAACTGACATGCTAGTTGAATTATTGTAAAGTGACAGCGGAAGTCAAACGTGGCAAAGCATAACCGTACAATAATGTACAATGGCTGCTAGACATATCCGTGACCACGATCCACTAACCAGCTCACTCCTCTGATCCGACCCTGTACCTGAAAAATATAGAAATCGTGGGGCGTGAGCACTAAAAGCCACTGTTCTCTACAGAAACTCATACTAAAGTAAATATTAATAATAATATCAACATCATGACTGCAGGTATATATAAGTAAACTGTAATCTCCAGACACAAGGTCTGTAACTGAACTGAACTGTCTCGGACACTATGTCCGCCATGTGCACACTCTGATGGATACTTAAGGCCTTGCGCCTCCATCAGAACTTTGGATGGTAATTGAAGGCCTTGCGCCTCCACCCAAAGTGGATAATCTCATATACATACCTTTAAACGTGGCTGAGTAATTATAATCAATGTAATACTTATTATGAGTTCCCACCTGAACTGCTAGTCTGAAAATGTAAGTGTTGCTGCTGATCAATCTGTAAAATATATATAAATAAACAAATACTAAGTACTATGCTCAGACTGACTGAAAATAGCTGTTAAGATACTCGACTCGATCTAAACATTAAATGGTATTATCTCGTGGTTTAACTTGACTGACAAGAAAATCGGACTAAACTGATACCGGCGTACTGAACTGACTGAACTGAAAAATTAACTGAAATATTGTACTAAACTCGGACCAGGTCACTGAATACTGAACTGCTCAAGTCACCAGTCTGAACCGGCCGGTTCACTGACTGGTCGGACCGCTGGCTAACCACCGGCTCGGTCACTCGCACACTAGGCACGGCCTGGCCGCTGCCGGCGCTGCTGTCGCTGGCGGGGGCTGGCTGGCTTGGTCTCGTGCGCTGGTAGGTGCTGCTGGCACCGTGTGTACGCTGGGGACGGTCACTGGCGTGCTGCTGTGCACGGCCAGCGGCTGCTGGACACTTGTTGGGCATGACTGGCCACTGCCGCGGACACTGGCAACGGCACTTGCACGTATGAGCACTACCGGGCGCTGCTGTGCGCCATAAGTAGCCGACTGGCACGCGGGCTGAGCGTGCTGGGCTGACTGGGCACTCGGGCGTGCTGCTGGACAACACCGAGGCCTACTGGGCACCGCTGGCACGCTGTTGGGCATGCTGGCGTGCGTGACTACTAGCCAGCGTGTGCTGAACGCTGCTGGCGGGCGTACGGACGTTACTGGGCACGCTGCTGGGCGTGCGATGCACTGTGATGTACGTGGACGGCTGGATGCGTGCTGCCGTGCGTGTTGGCATGCACTTTGCACACCTACGTGCATGACTGCAGCAGCACGTTGCTGAACACTGGGCACCGGTTACGCGCACGCACTACTGGGCGTGAGCACTCTGCCTGCGTGCCCGCTGGGACTGTTGGGCGTGCCATGCGCACACTGCGTGCGGGTAGGCACTAAGGTCGGCATCTCCCGGCCGTCCGGCAACTTTTTTCGACAACCCTCTTATGACTGAACATAACATGACTTGAAATGACTAAATATGCATAAATTGCTCGGGACTTGCCGGTTAGATTTTGAAATGGGCTTATATAGCACGTCCGGGTGCGTTTTTACTAAAAACTTGGACCGAACAACATGATATCACATGATCTTATTACTATGAACTTAGATATTTGAAAAGAGGATAAAAGGGAGTATACCCTTCAACTTACTTGTAAAACGCACGGGGACTTGCGTGCTTGTTCGGTACTTGAATGCCTATGTACTTGCTCCCCCTTAACTTCGGCAATGCGTAGCTATTTTTCTATAATTTTTCTATGATATTTTCCTCACTATTATTCCCTCTATTAGTATGCTGAAGTTGGCTCGTTTTGCACATGAAAATGCTTGGGGAAAATGTTGCATGCTCGGTTACTTAAAGGAGATAAAACCGTGGGAAGAGCTTGGGTCAAAGGAGGTGAAAGATGACAATTTCTCCCTGGATGACATGTGTCTCGACCGTGTGCCGAGGTGGGGCGTGTTTGGCTTAGTCATTGGCGAGGTGTTGCGCATGCACGGGCTTAGTCATCGCCCGTTAGCTCGTGTGGTGCCATGTGTGCAAGCTAGTAGGTGACTCATGGCCACAACTTGCTCCCCACACTTATCCTAAGAAAACTTCTCACGGCATTACTAAGGAGTTGGGACATGATTTGCTTAGCTTGATCATAATGCTTAGTGTAAGCTAATGATGGTGGTGGGTTAATGGCGTGCGTGCGCTATGCACACGGGCGCATGACTACACATAATGTGTGGATACATGACCTAGGCAAGTTAAGCACAATTAATACTAGTTGGGACATGATTTGCCTAGCTTGATCATAATGCCTAGTGTAAGCTAATGATTGTTGTGGGTTAATGGCGTGCGTGCGCTATGCACACGGGCGCATGACTACACATAATGTGTGGATACATGACCTAGGCAAGTTAAGCACAATTAATACTAACTGAACATGATTATCCTTAAGCATGATTAATACTCAACTAGCCATCATTATTATTTAACTAATCATGATTAATCTTAAGCTAATCGTGATTAATTAGCTAAACATGGACTAAGTTAACTAAGCAAGGATTAATGACAATTGTTTAAGCATAAGCTAACGATGGACGGTGTACCAAGTGTGAATGCGTCACTGTATAGGAACGACGACGTTCATTTATGGTAACCTTAACCGAATGTACTCATTTTCGGTTACAACTTAACCTCAGAACTTAATTCAAATATTATCTTGACTTAATCTCATTAATCCCAAACTCGTTTATTATATAAACGAATTGGTCGTAAATTTAAAACTCATTCACTTACTGAAATAATTAAACCGAATATTAAGTCGACTAAAAGTCGAACTTAAAACTGGAACTCAATAACTGGCTCGAAACTTATCTTTGACGATTTATCGAATATTCTCAAATTCGATTAATAAATCAATACTGGAATAATTAATCCCGACTCACTGATGTCTATTTATTAAATAAATAGACTGCGATTAATTATTATCATTGACTCGGTTAATAAATAAAATTAACCGGATATATATTCGACTTAACGTCGAACTCGGAACTTAACTAGCTGAATAACTTAAACTTAAACAATAACATAAATATTTATTAACAAAGGCTAGCTTATATTTACAAGCTAGTATTTTTCCTTTATTAATAAAATGTGGGGCGTTACACCAGCTCAGCCCATCATCATGACTGTCGTCCAAGTGGCGCATGACAAATCCAAGTGGCAAATGACCGCCTTTGACTTCGCATCTGCATTAAATGCAATCACACCAACCAGTACGGTGAGTCGTCGTTCTATAAATAGCGAGAGGAAGGGCTCATAGTTTTTTGAGGTTAATCTTCGCTTTTACAGCCATTACTCGTGTATATCTAGTCATTGAACGTTGCACCACCTGTCAGAATGTCTCAATCTGGCGAGACCGCACTTCACATGCTGGACAAAGCCATACTACTAACCATTCCGCTGAGCATGCAACGCAAGCAACTCCCACAGCAAATATTTCAAACTTCCTTCAAGACCCGGAGTTCATACAAGGTTTAACATCCCTCATAGCGCGAGCAATGCCAGAACGTCAAACACCACGGCATTGCAAACACCTTTGCCAGTAAATACGACGGCACAACCGAATTCCCTTGCACAGAATCAAACAACCCATGCGACAGCATCACATGCTACTTCACAACCGCGTCATACTTTCCAGCACCGTGAAGAACCAACTCAACTAAAAACAAATCCATCACCTGATACTCCGGACATTTGTGTGGCCCGGGATCAAGAAATGACCGCTGAATGTCACGCTGCTCATCATCATAGAACTCCTATACCCCAAAGGCCTCCATCTTCGTTGTCTGGAGGCCGTGAAGATTTACGTCACCAAATCAAACGAATCCGCATGTCACGACATGGTTTCGAAGAATTAGAAGCTCTCCAAAAAAGATTGGCTGAGATAGAAACTCGACAGAGGTCACAAAAAGAATCTCCACGACATGTCTCAACCTCAGGTAACGTCATTGAAGCTGACTCACCCTTACTGCGGAGGTGCTCCCTGTCAAAGTAAAGATCCTGCAAATCGGCATGTATGATGGGACTTCGGATCTCGATGCACATTTGGGACATTATACATCTTGGATGGACTTACAAGGTGCGTCCGACGCTTTGCGATGTCGTATGTTTTAGCTTACACTAGGGCCGCGAGCTCAGAAGTGGCACCACACCTTACCACCGCATTCAATATGGAAGTGCCTGCAATTACGGACAGCTTTTCGATCGCACTTCATCGGTGCTCAAGTTTTTCTCATCCCGAAGGAATCAATCACCAATAATGTTCAGAAAGACAATGAAAGTGTTAAAGATTATGTATCTCAGCTTAACGAACGCATCAAGAACATGGAACCCTGTCATCCCAAAACTTTACTGGTTACCGTAATAGCCGGATTAAAGTCGAACTCTGTATTTCGGTGGACTCTCTGCCAAAACAAACCGAGTACGTTTCAAGAATTTCTCGTGCGTGCCCAACAGTTCATCATCGCAGAGGAATCGATGTCGGTTCCCAACTTTGATTTTTCCATCAAGGAAGATAAGACGGAACCTGAAGCTAAGAAAAATAATAAGATGGTCTTCGGTAAGGCTCAATTCCAGAATTATGCAATGGGAAACGCAAATACTTTGGATTTTAGAGCTGCACGAGATTAGTATGCTGAAAACGTGATGACGGGCGGCCACCAGACTATCTATTCAGCAGGAGTGGCAACTATTTTTGAGGAACTAAAAGGGAAAGGGATTATTCCCGACCCAAAGCCTGTAAGAACACCAGAAGAAAAGCTTGATAAGACTCGCTATTGTGCATATCATAAGTCTCCTGGACACAACACCGACGAGTGCCTCGGCTTATTGTCGGATCTCCTTCGCCTGATTGGACAACCCCAACTTCAAAAGTTCAGGAACTTTAATGCCTGTCGCAAAGGAAGACCTGTAGACATCTCGGGTGAAGAAGACAATGATGACCGAGGTGCCAATACAAAAAGGATTCGCATGACCGACAAGGAAGTCTTTACCTTTTCGGACATCATCGGGACTTCAATTGTTGAGAGAAAGAAAGCTAGAATGGGTACATCACCAAGGTCTCGTCATTGGAATCTCATACCTTGCGTGAATACCAATACTAAACAACTTGACATTTCCCGACGTAAAGCCAAAGCCTATGCCCGAGAAGCGCAGAACGCCAGGAAACAAGTGCTAAATGCTGATCTCCGGGACACAATCAACAATCGAAATTGTTCCATCACCTTTAACATAGAAGACGCTAATATATTCGCTCATCCACACTCGGACGCTCTTATCATCACTGCCCCGATTGGAGGGATTTTTGTTTATCGAATTATGGTTGACACTGGGCTTATTCGAGCATTTTAATGCTACAAACTTTTAAGAAGATGGGCTTGTACCCGGCCGACATTCGACCTTGTAATGATCAAATCCAAGGCTTCAACTGAAGTATCTCTTGTACACTCAGTGAAATTCAACTCCCTATTCGGTTCGGAGGATTCAGGCCAAAATCGAAGAATATCATGGAGACTTTCAAGGTCATGGATATTCAAAATGAATACAATGCTATTGTAGGTCGTACTGCTCTCTATAAGCATCGAGCTGCCATTTCGATTGTTCATTACGCATTGAAATTTCCTACAATTAAAGGAGAAGGCACCCATTATGGGGATCAACGAGAAGCGCGAAACCTGGCTTTGACCTTAGTTTCACGCGGTGCTCACGCGTTTGAACCTAAAGAAGATGGTGATCCTAATCAGGGGAACGTAACGAATCCTACATCCTCCGATACTGATGTGACATATCCTCTTAGGTCGGATACCGACGTCTCCTCAGAACCAGTCACCGACGCCCCCATGATGTCGCAATCACTTGACAACCACCAGATTATAGATTAGGGACAACGTCCCGACAAAGAGGTCATTCAGGATCAAGATGATATAGACCCAAGGTTACAGTTTAAGGACAAAAGTCAGCACATCCGGGCAGAACTTGTCATGTTGAGATTATATATATAGACAGATTGGCTCATGAAAGACCGTTGCGTATCGCGGCCAACCTTCAATAATCTTTGCATTCTCAGTTGATTCGTTTTCTTCAATCAAATCCCGACGTGTTCGCATGGAAGCATGAAGACATGAAGGGTATTGACCCCTAGAAGGCTTGTCATCGATTCAACCTCGACAAAACTGTCAAACATGTTATACAAAAACGCCGGAAGTTTGGACCTGACCTCCAAAAATCCTTGGAGGAGGAAGTGAACAAGCTCATCGACAACAAATTCGTCAAAGAAGCCAAATACCCAACTTTGATATGAAACTCGGTGTTGGTCAAGCAAAGTAATTGCCTCTGGCGTCTGTGCATTGATTTTTCAAATTTAAATAAGGCATGCCCAAAGGATAGTTATTGTAACGCCCAGATTTTTATTTACTATTTATGTAGCTCGACTATATATGAAGTTTCTAAATTTGATGCATTTATTATATTTATATGCATTAAAATAAATAATTAGTATCAAAGTCTAAGCCATGAATAATTCATTAAACTTTAATTATTAAATTCGGAATTTTATCTAAGCGAACCGAAGCCGGATAATTTGATTATTCGAGCCCAATTAATTTTGAGAATCCAATAATTTTGTCGGCCATTTTTTACTCGAATAGTCGAAATAATTTCCAAGCCCAAGCGATAATTTTAATATCGAGCCCTCGTAGTATTTTAATTCCGGGCCCAATATTTAATTTCGTCCCAAGTCAAAATTATTACTACTGTCATATTTTATTTATAAACCGAATATTTAATTTCCTAGTCACTATCTGGATTAATCGAGCCCGAGTGTTAGGATTTTTACTAGCCCAATTATGTAGCGAATTTAGGCCCGACTCTTAAGCCCGATTATTGGCCCAACAAGAATAGAAACCCTAAGCTTCCCTCTCCTCTATAAATAGGTTGTTCCCTCATCCACCAACATCCAAGAAAACCCTAGCCCCCACTCCACAATTTATCATCTTCTCCACTCCACCATCACCATTTACAAGATCTAATTCTAAACACTTCCATTTTTAAAGATCTAGCTTAAATACACACATAATTACATAGCATATATCAAGACCCTAGTTCATATCCAAGAGTTTTTCATCATTTTCACCTCCATACACTAAAACCACGACTTGAGCTTCATCCTCCTCCCATTTCCGGTGAGAATCCGACGAGCCCCCGCTCCGGCAAGCCGCGCCTGCACCAAGCTCGCGCCGGAAGCTCCTTCTCAGCTCATTCACGCCACAGCTCGGAGCCCAAGTTCCATCCCGCCTCCAAGCTCGGCCAGCCCTTGTTCTCAGCGTTTTCAGGCCACAGCTCGCGCCTCAGTCCGTCAGCCTTCACGGCGGGTCACAGCAGCTCCGCCGCATTGCAACCACCTGGCCCGCAACCACGCGCCGCCGTCCTCAAGCTGCCGCAGCCTCACGTAGCTCCTTTCGCCGGCGACCTGAAAACCGCGACGAGAAGCCACCAGCATCCATTTCCAGCCCCCTTTCACGTTGCAGTCGTTTTTCCTGACGTGTTCCCATCCATGGTCGCCGCCACTTTTGTTTTTCTGGAGAAACCAGCTCCTCCTCGCCGGAAATAGCTAGATCCACAGCCAGCACCTCAAAAACTGAGCTCCACACCTACAAATCACGACCAAGCAGCTCAAACCCATGCCCAGCTCCTCAAACCCGACCCAAACAGCACCAAAACTGACCCGGTTGCATCAGATCTAAGTTGTGCTGCCCTATTCTGACCCGATTCATTTTTTTGACTCTTGTTCTTAGCTCGATCTCTTCTTGACCCGCTCGTTTCGAGCATTTAAAGGTATAATCGATAAAACTCGATTAATTTGTCTTAGACTTATTGTTATTAACGAGATAAGAGAAAATAAATTGTGATTTGAGCGATTTTGATAACAAATAGGACATACGAGCTTAAAGCTATTTTCAGGACCTCGTTAAATAATTTCGATAAAATGTTGAAATAATTACCATTAATTTTGTTGTGATGTTGTAACGCCCCACTTTTATTTGACAAAAGTCAAAAGCTTTTCAAAAAATCAACGAAAATTTTTCGAAATTCTTTTCATAAATCATTTGGCGTTACTCGACATATAAACAACATTTACGAATTATCAATTACTCGCAACTAATTTAAACATCATCAATTATCCAGAGTTAAATCGAAACCACCTTCACAGGGTTTTAAACAAATTTTAGAAATCAATCATTAGCAAACGGGGCATCTCCCCAACCAGTATTCAAATTTCTCGAATCATAAATAATCCAAAGTTCAGCATAATGACAAAAGTAACCATATTATATATAGCAAAGCGGAAGCTATATAATAAGGTCTGGTCAGATAACCAACCACCACTCGTCTTTCGCCGCCATGCATCCGCCGGCTCAACCTGCATCCATGAAGAGCAGGTGGGGATGAGAACAGATGGAATCCGTTGTGCTCACCACTATGCAATGAACAGTTATATTAAATGGGTACATAAAGTAAATATGGCATGGTCACAAGTATGAACATAGACAATCAAATCTTTCCCATCTCCTATCCAGAGTCCATTACTTATCTCATGTGCACACCTATCAGAATAGACTACATTTGGTCCACGTATCGTCTCTCCGCGGGAACTCTAACGTCGCCAAAGTAGGAGAGTCATCCGTCAACCCCGAGGGTTTTAGACGGAAAATCCACTGTCAACCCTGAGGGTATTAGACAGGTCTGCCAACCTCGAGGGTTTTAGGCAGGAAATCCATCACAATAGGAGATTACCCACTCGGGGTACGTTCTATAACAACGGGGATACGTTCGACGGCCGGTACAGCTCACGCCGAAAGTTACACATACACATTTCATACTTTGATCATACCCAAGTAAGCAAACAGTTCACAGTTCAAAGCATAGACTAAGCGAGATAATTTATCAATAATCTATCTCAGTACATTACTCGAGTTTAACACAAAACCCATACTTAATAAAAATTAAGACTTAAGGGTTTTAATTCGCATTTTCCGTGGACTTGGAACTCTCTCATTTTTGAAAATTTATGACTCGGAGAACTAAAATTGGAGTCTCGGGACTTAGAATAATTTTTTCTAAATTTTCTCATTTGAAAATATTTTTTTAAAATTAAAATAGGTATTAAAACGGGCTTCCGAAACACCAAATAGGTAAAAAAAGTAGTTGCGGGCCGCGCTGGGAACAAGCCTAAAGGCTCTGGCCACTAAACAAACTGGGCCGCGAAAGACATTGGGCCAGGCAACCGAAATTGGGCCGCAAAGAGAAGAAAAGTCTGCCACCAGGTTTTTGAGGGCGCGGGCCGAGCGCGGGCTGAATGCGGGCTGGAAAGCCCGCGCGCTGGGAAGGTAATATTAAAATGAAAACAACGGTCTCAAGGTTCGAACACAGGACTCCTAGATAGAATACCGCACATAAGACCACTGCGCCACACCTTGGTTCGAGTTTTAATTGGGAAAACATACAAAATAAAACAGAACTTGCAGATTATGATTTGGACAAACAGCACACTCACAGAGAACTCCAGGAACATGTTTTCAATTGCAAATTTTCGAGCACGACGGGATTTGAAACATCTAACGAAACTATCAAATTAAGAACCAAGTAGCCATAGGTCGAAAATATATTTTATGGGTTTGCTCGGAAAAACAAAATGCCAATATAATGGCTCGAAAGTTATACGAAAGACCAACAACAAAACGACGACTCGGGTAAGCATAACGAGACTCCGAAACAACAAAACGGGACTCCAAAATTTGCGAGTAATGACAGCAATATAACAGAGTTCGAATTATACAAATGAGAGTCCAATAATCAACGTAAATTTCGCAATCATCATGAACCGAAAATAAACGGAAAGCAGCAAAATCTCATTCCAAAAACATGATAAATCCAATCCAACGACAATACTCGAGTACGAATTTATAACGATGATGTTCGAAATAGATTACCCGTCTTCGCGAATCTAGGAGCTTTCTGAAAAGAGTTGGTCGAACGGAGCGAACGGACGAACGAATGGGACTCAAAACTCGAAACCTTCGAACACAAGGACCGAGGCTGCTGGTTCTCGACGGCACGGATGTTAAGCTGTGCAAACTTCGACGAAGAACTGGGGATCTCGTCGGAAAGAAAGGCGACGCCGATGACACGCGAACGGAGCTTACGCCGGAAAACAATGGAGACAGGGCTGCGGGCTGCTCGGAGGACGGCGGCTACTGCCTGGTGTTCCGCAACGAACGACTAAGAGCGAGAGGACGTCGGATGATCGAGGATGCAGCGGCCGCTGTGATGAGAGGAGGCCGGCGACAAGCAGGTCGCCGTTAACAATGGCGACAATAAAATTATATATATATATATTTTTTTTTAACTGACGAATTCTTGAGCGAGAGATAGAGAATAGGGAGCAACTTTGAATGATTCCCACAAAGATGAACCTCTGGCCGACATATAGTGGCAGATGGACGAGATCGTGCGAGATCCTCCGCCAAGATCGCAACAGATTTTCAACCTCTGAAGAAGACGACCAGGTCGCGTAGAAGGGAGGAAAAAAAAAGCGACGGGATTGATTTATTTGGGCCTAACTTAAAATAATTGGGCTAAAAGATTTCAATAGCAAATTGGGCCTGAAGCTAAATAACCAATTGGCTGTGAATTAACTAGCAAAGAGGACCGAAAATAAACTTCCAAGTGGACCAAAAATATTTACGATAAACGGGCCCAATTGATAAATTCAAACTCGAGTGAGAATAACGCGATAATAAGAAATTTCCGAGCGATGCGATTGACTGTGAATTATAAATTAATCCAGATGATATATATATATATATATGTAAATATATATACACACATAATTTTTTTTAATATTAATAAACATTTAAACAATTAATAACAATTAGACATTTAAAATAATAATAATAATAATAATAATAATAATAATAATAATAATGCAGTAATAAATAATCCCAATAATATTCATAAATAAACGGGGCATTACAGTCTACCCACCTTTAAAGGAATTCCGTCCTCGGAATTCGAAAATAAAACATCCAAACCCTAAAATACAACATCAAAGATGAAGTTCGGATATCTCTTATAGTCTCGCCCTCAGTCTCCCCAGCTGCCTCGGACTTGCCGTGCCGGTTCTATTGCACCTTGACGAGATCGACTGCCTGGGTCCTCAGCTGATGAACCTTCCGGTCCAGTACGAACAC
Source organism: Striga hermonthica (assembly GCA_902706635.1). Lineage (NCBI taxonomy): Eukaryota > Viridiplantae > Streptophyta > Magnoliopsida > Lamiales > Orobanchaceae > Striga > Striga hermonthica. Next base: position 1,024,581 of record CACSLK010027832.1, read on the forward strand.
CGGTACCTACTCCCAGGTAAGGCCTCGCCCGACCTACAACTCGACGAAGTCCACCACGTGTTCGGGGTCATGCATTCCGACAACACAGTCGGTAAAGCTAACCGGTAGGCCAAGTCTTTGACTCGTGCAAGAGTCTGAAAGAGTCCGATATATGGAGGCCGAAGCTTCTCTTCTTCCCGAAGCGAATCACACTCCTCAGGGTGGGACTTTCAGGAAGACATTTATACCAACATCAATCCCACGGTGATCACATAGTCTCCAATCGAGACTCGAGACTCCGCTCGACAGTGCAACACCTCAAATTCTTGCCATCTCGAGGGACATCCCTCTTACGGCTAATAAATAATCAACAAACTCACTTAATCAAGAATTAAGTGATTTAGGGAATTCATACATTGGTTCAGCGGAACTTGGATTTCTCGGTTCAAGGTTGAGAAGAAAAAAAAGTTCAAGGGTTTTCCATCACATTTCGGTACAGAAACTGGTTGAACGGTTCAAAAATGAATCAACGGTATGGTCGATGCACTGTCCCCCGAAAGGTGGCACACTCGTTGGCGCTGCATAAGCGGGGCGCTGGGACGCGGGTGTGTACCTGTTCGGAGAGCAACTGCAAGGTCAAGGTTTGGCCGTACATACTGGCATGACAAGTTTGGCGTCCGGTGATGGCGGCTGCAGCTCACGTGCGAGTCAACGGTCGGCCGTGCACTAGCCTAACGTCTCTCAGCACGGACATGCGTGCTCGGCCACCACTTCGCGTGGCTACACCCGGCCAGGGCCGGCTTTGGGTTCGAGGTCTTGAGAAGAACTTCACGAAATCAAAAGTAAACATTTCATAGGTAATTGGGAGGAACAAGGGTTTTCCACAAAATTTCGAACGACAACAACTTGGGGTTAAATAAATAAAATGATTTCTCCCATCATGCAGGTATAGAACATCTTTAATAGTTTCAAAAGTTTCAAATTTTTAAATAGGCATAAACCGAGTTCCAAGTTCACCCCCTTCCCTGATCAACACAGTCTCCATCGAACAACAACGATAAAGGTCGAGTAAAACAACCCAAAGAAATGAGGATCGGTTCCTCAACCGAGAATAATCTCAAACATAGCGTTCACTACCGATTAATGAAACGCTTAGCTCATTCGACTTTTCCAACAAACAGTGTCTGCCGTCACGTCAGCTCTTGCTCAAGTAGCTAACCGTGCCGGCAGTCCTAAATGAGCTTCAACGATTTCGAATATCAAAAGCGAAGACGACCATGTACTTCACGTTGTGCCTGCACCAGGCACGACTACCCTCCTTAAAAATATTCTCAAAATCTTTTAAAGTGGAACAACACTTCCCGACTTCTAATTCATACTGAATTAGGGGCACCACAACACAAAATTCTCAATTTACGAGAATAGACAAGGATCATAAAAGAATTAAAATATTTAACTCCATCTGAAATCCCATCTCATACAACGGAAGAGAAAGCAACAGAAGATTCCAAAGTACTGAAATTGAACATAACGGAGTCTCAAATGCAATTTCAAATAGTATGCTAAGCGAAAGGAAATAAAACAAGGCTTGCAAGGTTTCCAAGAAAAGCAAAACTAAGAAAATAAAAAAAATAAGGTTGATACGACTTCACGAGTCCATGGATAGCCTCACTACTGCTGCGGCAGTCATGGCAGCTGCTACTGTTGCGGCTGTTGTTGCTGCGGTTGAGCCTCGGGGCACTCATTGCGGAAATGACCGGGGCGCAAACAAGTGAAACAAACCTTCTGCTGATAGCGACATTGCCCGGGGTGGTGACGGCCACAATTGGTGCACTTCGGGTGTTGAGCCTGGACTATGGGGTGGGGATCGCGGCGATCTGGTGCTCCACGCTTTTCCTTTTGGTTATCCCGATGGGGATCTGCTTTCCTCTTGCCCGAATTAGAACCGGGCTGCACAGATGAGATGGGCTGAGCGTGCTGGACAACGGTATGAGACGGCTGGAAAGCATGATAATAAGAAGGAACTGGAGCTAACGGAATGAGACAGCTCTCGACCTCCTGAGCCCGACTCACGGTATCTACTTAGGACATCAGTCCGTGACTTCCCACCAGTTCACGGATCTTCTGGTTGAGCCCCTTGAGAAACTTACGGGCCTTCTTGGCATTGGTGTTCACTGCGTCGCCCGCAAAAAGGCACATGCGGGTGAAGGTGCGGATATACTCATCCACCATGGAGCTGCCCTGCTGCAAGTGGTAAAACTCATGCTCCATTTTGTCCCAAAAGATCTGGGGAAGGAACTTGCTACGCACCATCATCTTCATTTGTTCCCAAGAGAGTGCATGGAGCTCCGCCTCTGGCCTCCGAGCCCAGTGTTCAATCCACCAGTCGGAAGCATCCTCCTTCATCTGGTAAGCTGCAAGGGATACCTGCTGACGGTCAGGGAGGAGAAGTACAGCGAAGATCTTGTCCAGTTCTTTGATCCACTCCAGCACCGCTGTGGGGTTCTCAGTCCCTGCAAAGGTTGGTGCATTCATCCTCTGAAACTGAATGATAAGCTGAGTAAGATCCATGGCCGGAGGGGCCTGGTGCTGACGGGGCGGAGATGGTTGCGGGGATGCCTGACGGTTACGGTTGTTGCGAGTATTCATACTTCTACATTGAATAAGTCGAACACAAAACAAACAGTATAATCAATATACTAGAAGTCTAGAGTTCGCCATTAAACACTAGATTTCGCATTTAAAGGTGGATAGATCCTAAGCCCCGGTTTAGCCCATTCATAAGCAATCATGAATAACAAACATTTCATAATGATCTCAGTGATACTTATGACTTACATACCTTGAGCGGCGCGGCATGACGAAGACGAGTGGTCCATGCTTAACTCAAATAATCACATATGCACATAAATCAAAATTAAGCAGTCTACAGAAACGTAGACCTGCTCTGATACCCTACTGTAACGCCCCACTTTTATTTGACAAAAGTCAAAAGCTTTTCAAAAAGTCAACGAAAATTTTTCGAAATTCTTTTCATAAATCATTTGGCGTTACTCGACATATAAACAACATTTACGAATTATCAATTACTCGCAAGTAATTTAAACATCATCAATTATCTAGAGTTAAATCGAAACCACCTTCACAGGGTTTTAAACAAATTTTCGAAATCAATCATTAGCAAACGGGGCATCTCCCCAACCAGTATTCAAATTTCTCGAATCATAAATAATCCAAAGTTCAGCATAATGCCAAAAGTAACCATATTATATATAGCAAAGCGGAAGCTATATAATAAGGTCTGGTCAGATAACCAACCACCACTCGTCTTTCGCCGCCATGCAGCCGCCGGCTTAACCTGTATCCATGAAGAGCAGGTGGGGATGAGCACAGATGAAATCCGTTGTGCTCACCACTATGCAATGAACAGTTTTATTAAATGGGTACATAAAGTAAATATGGCATGGTCACAAGTATGAACATAGACAATCAAATCTTTCCCATCTCCTATCCAGAGTCCATTACTTATCTCATGTGCACACCTATCAGAATAGACTACATTTGGTCCACGTATCGTCTCCCCGCGGGAACTCTAACGTCTCCAAAGTAGGAGAGTCATCCGTCAACCCCGAGGGTTTTAGACGGGAAATCCACTGTCAACCCCGAGGGTATTAGACAGGTCTCCCAACCCTGAGGGTTTTAGGCAGGAAATCCATCACAATAGGAGATTACCCACTCGGGGTACGTTCTATAACAACGAGGATACGTTCGACGGCCAGTACAGCTCACGCCGAAAGTTACACATACACATTTCATACTTTGATCATACCCAAGTAAGCAAACAGTTCACAGTTCAAAGCATAGACTATTTTTGAATAATAAACCCACCTGGAAATCGAGGGAGAATATCACACAAAAGCAAGTACGTAGGTCGAGGCTCGACTCCTCAAATACCTACATTTAAGCGAGATAATTTATCAATAATCTACCTCACTACTCGAGTTTAACACAAAACCCATACTTAATAAAAATTAAGACTTAAGTGTTTTAATTCAGATTTTTCGTGGACTTGGAACTCTCTCATTTTTTAAAATTTATGACTCGGAGAACTAAAATTGGAGTCTCGGGACTTAGAATAATTTTTTCTAAATTTTCTCATTTGAAAATAATTTTTTAAAATTAAAATAGGTATTAAAACGGGCTTCCGGAACACCAAATAGGTAAAAAAAAGAAGTTGTGGGCCGCGCTGGGAACAAGCCTAAAGGCTCTGGCCACTAAACAAACTGGGCCGCGAAAGACATTGGGCCAGGCAACCGAAATTGGGCCGCAAAGAGAAGAAAAGTCTGCCACCAGGTTTTTGAGGGCGCGGGCCGAGCGCGGGCTGAATGCGGGCTGGAAAGCCCGCGCGCTGGGAAGGTAATATTAAAATGAAAACAGCGGTCTCAAGGTTCGAACACGGGACTCCTAGATAGAATACCGCACATAAGACCACTGCGCTTCACCTTGGTTCGAGTTTTAATTGGGAAAACATACAAAATAAAACAAAACTTGCAGATTATGATTTGGACAAACAGCACACTCACAGAGAACTCTAGGAACATGTTTTCAATTGCAAATTTTCGAGCACGACGGGATTTGAAACATCTAACGAAACTATCAAATTAAGAACCAAGTAACCATAGGTCGAAAATATATTTTATGGGTTTGCTCGGAAAAACAAAATGACAATATAACGGCTCGAAAGTTATACGAACGGCCAACAACAAAACGACGACTCGGGTAAGCATAACGAGACTCCAAAACAACAAAACGGGACTCCAAAATTCGCGAGTAATGACAGCAATATAACAGAGTTCGAATTATACAAACGAGAGTCCAATAATCCACGTAAAATTCGCGATCATCATGAACCGAAAATAAACGGAAAGCAGCAAAATCTCATTCCAAAAACATGATAAATCCAATCCAACGACAATACTCGAGTACGAAAATATAACGATGATGTTCGAAATAGATTACCCGTCTTCGCGAATCTAGGAGCTTTCTGAAAAGAGTTGGTCGAACGGAGCGAACTGACGAATGAATGGGACTCGAAACCGAAACCTTCGAACACAAGGACCGAGGCTGCTGGTTCTCGACGGCATGGATGTTAAGCTGTAGAACTTCGACGAAGAACTGGGGATCTCGTCGGAAAGAAAGGCGACGCCGGTGACACGCGAATGGAGCTTACGCCGGAAAACAATGGAGACAGGGCTGCGGGCTGCTCGGAGGACGGCGGCTACTGCCTGGTGTTCCACAACGAACGACTAAGAGCGAGAGGACGTCGGATGATCGAGGATGCGGCGGCCGCTGTGATGAGAGGACGCCGGCGACAAGCAGGTCGCCGTTAACAATGGCGACAATAAAATTATTTATATATATATATATATATATATATATATATATATATTTTTTTTTACTGACGAATTCTTGAGCGAGAGAGAGAGAGAATAGGCAGCAACTTTGAATGATTCCCACAAAGATGAACCTCTGGCCGAGATATAGTGGCAGATGGACGAGATCGTGCGAGATCCTCCGCCAAGATCGCAACAGATTTTCAACCTCTGAAGAAGACGACCAGGTCGCGTAGAAGGGAGGAAAAAAAAGCGACGGGATTGATTTATTTGGGCCAACTTAAAACAATTGGGCTAAAAGATTTCAATAGCAAATTGGGCCTGAAGCTAAATAACCAATTGACTGCGAATTAACTAGCAAAGAGGACCGAAAATAAACTTCCAAGTGGACCAAAAATATTTACGATAAACGGGCCCAATTGATAAATTCAAACTCGAGTGAGAATAACGCGATAATAAGAAATTTCCGAGCGATGCGATTGACTGTGAATTATAAATTAATCCGGATGATATAAATATATATATATATATATATATGTATATATATATACACACATAATATTTTTTTTAATATTAATAATCATTTAAACAATTAATAACAATTAGACATTTAAAATAATAGTAATAATAATAATAATAATAATAATAATAATAATAATAATAATAATGCAGTAATAAATAATCCCAATAATATTCATAAATAAACGGGGCATTACCGATGTCTTTAGGTGTAGGTTAATATTTTATAATTTTCAGACATTGTTTGGTAGGTAAACGAGCCGGTCAAATGCGTTGACTGGTCGTTGCAATTGTGAGTTGTCTAGGCTAGGAGTTGACGTTTAACTTATTATGTTGACCGTTGACTATTAGTATATTGAGGATGTTACATTTCGAATTTTATAAAATTTTTATATCATTTGGCTTAGTTATAAAATTGGGACTTTAGTCGAGTAATGTGGTATTTTAGAAAATTAGCCAGAAATGATTTTAGCTGCAGTTATTGACTTATAAAATCCATATAAATCACATAGAATATATATTAATTATCGGCCCTAAATAAGTTAGGATTCTTCGAGAATCGAACCCTAGTTTTATCTGGTTCTAATAACAGGGTAAATTCCCGATCCGTAATTAATCTCCTGAACCATTGTACCGTATGGATAAACTTTAGCCATCGTATCGTCAATTCGTAATGCATATCGTTGTCCCGCACACGTGCTTGACTCTCGTTCGACCGTTGGAGCTGAACCGCCGAGTGCGTGACCGTGCGTGCCCGTGCACCGAATCCGAGTCAAACCCCCGAGTGCGTGTCTGTGCATCGAGTCCATCCGACCTACCGTCTATGCACCATTCCGTTAGCCGTGGTCCAAGCACGCCCCTGCATCAGTGATCGTGGCACCGTTTCAAGATCGTGCACCGGCTAAGCCGTGTCAGTCGAGTTCGTGCCGGCCCGAGTTGCCACGCCAAACTCGGACCACAGTCAAACCGAGCTGTACATAGTCAAGTGAATGACCGACCAGCTCCGAGTGAGCTACCGGTCCAGTTCAATTGAACCGGTTCGGTCAGTCCGGACGGTTCGAGATATATTTCAAATTCAGTCAGATAAAGATTTCAGATATATTTAAGATTTCAGTTATATTTAAGATTTCAGATATAATTAAGATTCTAGATAAAGTTAAGCTTCTAGATGGATTAAAGATCCAGATATAGTTTAGATTTCAGTCAAATTTTAGTTCCAGACTTGGAAATATTTCAAAGAACTCTAGAATGCCTCAAAGACAATAATATTTTCAAAATCAGCTCGTAAATCCCTAAGATGATTTTTAAAGCACAGCGAATAAACCTAGACAATAGATATTGCGGATTTGAGTTTTATTCTGAGCCTAGTACTTAGAATATTTGGCTCATAATTTTGTAGCTTGAGGAGAGTCGAGCCTCCGCCTGCTACACAGTATATTTTAGATATTTCAGCATCTGCATTCGCCGTTTTGCAGGTGGGGACCATGTACTTTGTATGTCATCGCTTTTAATAAATTACCATGTCTGAGATCTATATGTGATTAAATTGAAGGACCGAGACGGATGAGTGATCCCGTCTTGGTCAAGATGTCAGATGTCAGTTGTGACTTCGTTGAGTGGGCGATGCCCAGACTAAGTCTAGCGTCCAGATGCGGTGATTAGTGCCTTTCCTGGATTTCTGTGGGAGGAGACCTCTAGAGTGTGCACATGAGTATCGGTTTACCATTATTCCCATATCTAGAACAGTTTATTCATACATATGTTGATTTCATAGTTTGTTATTAATTGTGCTGAGTATTCAGTGCCGGTTCTGGCGGAGCACCGTTGATTCCTTTGTGCTCACGCCTCCCCACTACCCTATTTTTCAAGTGATGGAGTCCCGCGTGACGCATGAGCAGATATGTGGTGCTGGTCCAGCTTCAGGACATTTTTGTGAAAACATGTCATATAGTATTTGAACATGTTTGAATTATCTATCTTTGTTCTATGCTTGTGTGCTTTTCTGAACTTGTACTTTCTTCCGCATGTTAGACTTGTGTTTCATATGTCAGATTTCAGACTATTATTTCAGATGTCAGATTATGTTAGATTTTCAGAATATGCATGTTTTATCCAGCATTATTCATGGCCTTAATTCTAGAATGAATTCACTTGGTCGAATGCATGTTAGATTAAAGAGATAAATATAAAGATTAAAGTTGAGTAGCATTCCGCGTTTTAAAGTTAAAGTATTTTAGAAAAACTAATATGAGTTTTTGAAAATTAAATCAGTGTTTTACATTTATAGCGCGAAAAATTTACTCTGATTTTAGTAAGTCTAGGCGGGGTGTTACAGTTGGTATCAGAGCCACTTAGTTGTTCTGTATACTAAAATTTTAGTAAGATATGACCACACCACGCTGACGCCACGCTGACTCCGAGGTACGTCACATGTACAACTTTTATTAATTGCGAATGCATATTTATAGTCAGATTATTTCACGGGCGTACGATCTATCCTTCAATTTAAGATTTGAGAATTTTAGTCAAAAGGCTAGTAAGAACTTAAAAGATTTTAGTGTACCCGGAACTCTAGACAAGCTAGGTGTTTTCGGAAACTGATAACTTATTAAAGTATAGTGTAGTTATTTATTAATCGGCTATACTACTTCAGTTAGAATTTCAGCAGAGTTAGAATTTCAGCAGGGATAGTTAACTTTGAGCATTTCTGTTAACGTTTCTGAGTAATTAATTCTCCATCAATTATTCAATATTTCCTGCTAATTCCTGTCATTTGACCATTCAAATGCCTCCTCGTCGAGCCCCGAATCCACGCCGAGCACGGGCCTCGCCGAACCAGCTCCGCGTGCACCACCGCCCCCGCTGGCCGTTCCATTTCGTGACCAGGCCTTTTCAGTTTCTCAGTTCCGCGGGTACCACCCTGCGACGTACAATGGGCAGGGAGACCCGAGGCTTGTCGATGAGTGGTTGCGCAGTCTTGACATGATTTTTGAGGTGATGGATTGCCCCAAGCCTCACAGGATCATGTGTGTACAACTACAGATGATAGGAGATGCAGGTCTCTGGTGGCATTCGTACTGGGATATGCGACTCGGGGAGAAGCTAGCCCTCACTTGGGCTGGTCTGAAGGCGCTCCTCCGGGAGAAGTATTACCCGACCCACTACAAAGAGAGGATGGAGAGGCAGTTCTTAGCACTGCAGCAGGATTCTAGGACTGTCGATGAGTATGAGAGGGACTTCACTCGCCTCGGCTTCTTCGTGTCGTAACTGATTGATACGGAGGAGACGAGGGCGAGGCACTTCAAGGGTAGCCTTCGCGGTGAGATTCTCTACCATCTCGCTGGCCTTGGCGCCCTGACTTATGCTGAGACCGTTTCTAGGGCTCTGCAGATTGATGAGAGTCTCCGACTGGAGGCCATCTGTACTCGCGCCGCCCGTCAGCCAGCTCACCCGCCACCGGCACTGCAGCCAGCACAGTAGGCCCCACCATAGTTGGCTCCTCCCCAGCAGCCACAGCTTCAGAACAACAGGAGGGGAGGGACCGACAGGGCAGGAGGGTCAGACCGAGGGGTCCAGTCCCAGCTCCGCCCGCTCAGCCACTTCAGCAGGTTGCACCAGCCTGTGCTACTTATGGACGCCACCATCCTGGTGAGTGTCTCGCTGGGCGAGGCATTTTCTTCCATTGCCGGAGGCCAGGACACCGAAGGGAGGACTGCCCATACAGAGTACAACGTCAACAGGGTCAGTGTCAGCCGGCCCCGAACCAGCCACGTGGAGCACCAGCACGCGTCAACGCGCTTGACCAGGCACATGCCGCCGAGCAGCCAGGTACCATGTCCGGGATGATTTCATTACATGATGTGCCTATTTTTGCCTTGTTCGACACCGGGGTGACACATTCGTTCGTCTCGGCCAAGTGTCAAGAGGCCATAAGGGTCGGAGGAGTGAGTGCCATCGACCCCCTCGAGATAAGCTTAGCTTCGAGGAGGAAGATAGTTACGAGCTCCTTGGCCGAGAATCTTAGCATGAGTATTGATGGCAGAAATTTAGAGGTTGATGCGTTCGTGATTGAGATGAGGGACTTTGACCTCATTCTCGGCATTGATTGGTTGGAGAGGTATCAGGTAGACATTCGATGTCGTGATATAGAGGTGACACTACACTTAGTTGAGGGAGATTGTATCACGTTCTTCGGGACAAAGACGAGGACCCTACCCCGAGTCATTTTGATGGCGAAGGCGACTAAGTGTTTGCAGAGAGGAAATTGCCAGGGATACCTGGTGAGCATAGTCGGGGAACCTTCGGAGGAGCGGATGCCCGGAGATGTACCCATTGTGGACGATTTCGTGGACGTCTTTCCGGATCAGCTACCGGGAGGACCACCTAGTCGTCAGGTGGAGTTCAAGATCGACCTGGTTCCTGGAGCAAGGCCAGTGTCGAAAGCGCCGTATCGTGGTGCCGAAGGAGCTTCAGGAGATGAAAGCTCAGATTCAGGAGCTTTTGAGTCTCAGTTTCATTCGACCGAGCGTCTCTCCTTGGGGAGCACCTGTCCTTTTCGTGAAGAAGAAGGATGGGACTTTGTGTATGTGCATCGATTACTGGGACCTGAACCAGTTGACGGTGAAGAACAAGTATCCACTCCCCAGGATCGAGGATTTGTTTGACCAGCTGAGGGGTGCCCGTGTATTTTCCTGGATAGATTTTCGATCGGGCTACCACCAGCTGAAGATCAAGGACTCTGACGTGGCAAAGACCACGTTTCGTACCCGATACGGTCACTATGAGTTTTTTGTGATGCCGTTCGGCTTGACCAATGCGCCGACGGTATTCATGGATCTCATGAACCGTGTCTTCCACCCATTCTTGGACCAGTTTGTCATTATCTTCATAGATGACATTTTGGTCTACTCGAGGAGCTCAGCCCAGCACGAGGAGCATTTGAGGATCGTGTTGGAGACTCTTAGGCGGGAGAGACTGTACGCCAAGTTCTCGAAGTACGAGTTTTGGCTCGATCGAGTGGCGTTCCTCGGCCACATAGTTACGGTCGAGGGCATTGAGGTCGATCCCGAGAAGATCGAGGCAGTGAGGAACTAGTCAGCACCGAGGTATGTTACCGAGATACAGTGTTTTCTCGGGTTAGCGGGCTACTATAGGAGGTTCATTAAGGGGTTTTCAAAGATAGCCCTTCCCTTGACACGCTTGACGAGGAAAGGGGCTAAGTTCGAGTGGAGTAGTCACTGAGAGTCGAGCTTTCAAGAGCTCATGGAGAGGTTGACTACAGCGCCCGTGCTGACTATACCGGACCCTACACAGAGTTTCACTATCTACAGTGATGCTTCGAAGCAGGGACTTGGGTGCGTGCTTATGCAGGAGGGCAAGGTTGTCGCATACGCTTCGCGGCAATTAAAGCCCCACGAGGAGAACTACCCGACTCACGACCTTGAGTTGATTGTCGTTGTTCACGCACTCAATATATGGAGGCACTATTTGTATGGTGGTCGGTGTGATATCTACACCTATCACAAGAGTCTACAGTATATCTTCACGCAGAAGGAGCTCAACATGCGCCAGAGGCGATGGTTAGAGCTAGTGAAGGATTATGACTGCACCATTCAGTATCATCCGGGGAAGGCGAACGTGGTAGCTGATGCCCTTAGCCGGAAGGCGAGGGGCGAGTTGACTTGCCTGATCACCCAGTAGAGTCAGCTCCTTCGTAAGTTCGCCCGGATGCAGTTAGACGTCGTCGAGTCACTTCCTACAATGCCTGTAGTAGGAGGTGTTCGGTCGATGAGAGTGTGGCCCATGCTCCGGGACAGAGTTCGGACATATCAGTCTGATGATGAGTTCGTCTGTTCCATGAGGACAAAGGTTCTTGTTGAGGGCGTAGAGGGGTTTTACCGAGGCGCAGATGGTGCCTTGGAGTATAAGGAGAGGCTCGTTGTGCCGAACGTCGAGGCTCTGAAAAAGGAGATCTTGACTGAGGCTCCCAGTGCACCATATTTAGCACATCCTGGTAGCACCAAAATGTACCACAACCTGAAAGGATCGTTTTGGGTGAGGGGCATGAAGGGAGATGTAGCCGAGTTTGTGAAGAAGTGATTGGTTTGCCAGCAGAGCCGATCACAAGTTCCCACTGGGTTTATTGCAGCCTTTAGAGATCCCACTGTGGAAGTGCAAAGAGGTTACCATGGATTTCGTTACGGGACTACCCCAATCGAGGGAGCATCATGATGCGGTTAGGGTAGTTGTGGACCGACTGACGATGTCGGCTCGTTTCTTGCCCGTGAGGATGAGCATGTCCATGGAGCAGCTCGCGAGTATCTATTTCCACGGGATTGTGCGACTTCACTGAGTCGCCAAGGTCATAATGTCAGATCGAGATCCCCGTTTCACCTGACACTTTTGGGAGAGCCTCAGCGAGGCCATGGGGACAGAGTTGAGGTTCAATACCGCTTTCCACCCGCAGACCGACAGCCGGTCGGAGTGGACCATCCAGACCCTCGAGGACATTCTTCAAGCATGTGTTCTGGATCGCGGTAGTTCATGGGAGGAGTTGTTGCCGCTGATTGAGTTCGCGTACAACAACAGCTATCAGGCGCCGATCAAGATAGCGCCGTACGAGACTTTGTACGGTCGCAAGTGCCGATCACCCCTTTATTGGGATGAGGTCGGCAAACGGCAGGTTCTCGGTCCGAAGCTGATCGAGGACACGGTGGATGAAGGTGGCACATGAGCGACAAAAGTATCACGCTAACTTGCGTAGGCGAGACCTCGAATTTGAGGTAAGACAGAAGGCGTTCCTGAAGATCAAGCCTTTGAGAGGCATGGTTCGCTTCGGGAAGAGGTGGAAGCTACAGCCCAGTTTTTTAGGCCCATTCGAGATCCTCGAGCGAGTGGGCGAGGTAGCATACCGGTTGGCGTTACCACCCTGGTAACACAAAACTTCTCGATCGGCTGGAACTTAAATGATCGCCTTCCTTCTCACCGGTTGAACGTCGTGCACCTACAAAGAACTCTCACACTGGGGGGGGGGGGGGTTTCCGGTGAAGAGCCTCCGAAGCTTAAGTCAGTGTATGTTCAATCAATTCTCAAGAGTAAGTAACAGAATGATCGTGTTGAAGAAGAAAGGCTCACCCTTTATATAGGGGTGAGATACCTGACCTAGGGCTGCCCAGATTTGATGAGCTGTCTGCCCTAACTGCCCGTCCGTACACACCAAACCCGTGTGTCAGAGGTAGCCGTCGCCACTATCGCCTGCACCAATCCTCTTTGGATGCGTGTCCTCCTGCACATGGGGTAGGCTGTCAGAGGTGGTTATCGCTATCCACCACTGCCTTCTCGACACGTGTCCCCCTGCACATGGGGTGTAAATATTCTCCTAAAATTCCGTTAGAGGCTCTCTCACGCACCTGTGACTAGGCCGATCAACGTGGTGTTAAGTCCTCGAAGTAGTCGACCTGTTGAGGTCGAATAAGTTGCCCGATCATGTATCTGGTCGAAGGATAGTTTGGACGACAGCTTTACTTGGTCGACTGGTTAACTGCTCGATTTCCTTGACTTCCTCATAATACGACCTCCTCGGCCGGTCAATAGACCGGTTCAGCCTAATGGGTATAATATTCTATATCACACCTGAACCTTCGGGTGTACATAACATTTTCCATGTTTCAATGCTGAAGGATTACGTGCATGACCCAGCTCACGTGTTGAGTTACAGTGAGCTTGACGTCGGGCAGAACCTGACGTACGAGGTGCAGCCGATGGCTATTCTGGACTGAAAGATTCAGCGGCTGAGGAGCAGAGATGTAGCGCTCGTTCGAGTCCAATGTGTAACGCCCCGCTCCTTGATATACCAGAGTACGCGAATTTTTCGCAAATCTTT
>CACSLK010027832.1:1038453-1051395 GCA_902706635.1 Striga hermonthica
AAAAAAATATCGGAACTGAAATATATTATTATACTGATAAAAGTTGGGATATTACACAGTGGACTCGCCACGGTGAGGCCGAGACCACCGTGGGAACAAGAGGAGGAGATTCGAGCTTGTTATCCAGAGTTTCTGTTCTGATTAGTATTATGTATTTTCGCTTCCTAGTTTATAGTCGAGTCAGACTTATATTTAGTTTTAGAATTTCTGAGGACGGAAATATTTTAAGGAGGATAGATTGTAACGCCCAGATTTTTGTTTACTATTTATGGAGCTCGACTATATTTCCAGAAATAGTAAGTTTCTAAATTTGATGCATTTATTATATTTATATGCATTAAAATAAATAATTAGTATCAAAGTCTAAGCCATGAATAATTCATTCGACTTTAAATATTAAAGTCGGAAGTTTATCTAAGCGAACCGAAGCCGGATAATTTGATTATTCGAGCCTAATTAATTTTGAGAATCCAATAATTTTAGTCGGCCATTTTTAACTCGAATAGTCAAATTAATTTCCAAGCCCAAGCGATAATTTTAATATCGAGCCCTCGTAGTATTAAAATTCTGGGCCTAATATTTAATTTCGGCCCAAGTCGAAATTATTACTACAAGCTGTCATATTTTATTTATAAATCAAATATTTAATTTCCTAGTCACTATCCAGATTAATCGAGCCCGAGTGTTAGGATTTTTACTAGCCCGATTATGTAGCGAATTTAGGCCCGACTCTTAAGCCCGATTCTTGGCCCAACAAGAATAGAAACCCTAAGTTTCCCTCTCCTCTATAAATGTGTTGTTCCTTCATCAACCAACATCCAAGAAAACCCTAGCCAACACTCCACAATTTATCATCTTCTCCACTCCACCATCACCATTTACAAGATCTAGTTTCAAACACTTCCATTTTTAAAGATCTAGCTTAAATATACACATAATGACATAGAATATATCAAGACCCTAGTTCATATCCAAGAGTTTTTCATCATTTTCACCTCTATACACTAAAACCATGACTTGAGCTTCATCCTCCTCCCATTTCCGGCGAGAATCCGGCAAGCCGCGCCTGCACCAAGCTCGCGCCGGAAGCTCCTCCTCAGCTCATTCACGCCAAAGCTCGGAGCCCAAGTTCCATCCCGCCTCCAAGATCGGCCAGCCCTCGTTCTCAGCGTTTTCTGGCCACATCTCGCGCCTCAGTCCATTAGCCCTTCACGGCGGGTCACAGCAGCTCCGTCGCGTTGCAACCACCTGGCCCGCAGCCACGCGCCGCCATCCTCAAGCAGCCGCAGCCTCACGCAGCTTCTTCCGTCGGCGACCTGAAAACTGCGACGAGAATCTACCAGCATCCATCCCCAGCCCCCTTTCACGTTGCAGTCATTTTTTTGACGTGTTCCCGTCCATAGTCGCTGCCACTTTTGTTTTTCTGGAGAAACCAGCTCCTCCTCGCCGTAAATAGCTAGATCCACGGCTAGCACCTCAAAAACCAAGCTCCACACCAGCAAATCGCGACCAAGCAACTCAAACCCGTGCCCAGCTCCTCAAACCCGACCCAAACAGCACCAAAACCAACCCGACTGCATCAGATCCAAGTTGTGATGCCCTATTCTGACCTGATTCGTTTTTTTTACTCTTGTTCTTAGCTCGATCTCTTCTTGACCCGCTCGTTTCGAGCATTTGAAGGTATAATCGATAAAACTCGATTAATTTGGCTTAGACTTAATGTTATTAACGAGATAAGAGAAAATAAATTGTGATTTGAGCGATTTTGATAAAAAAACAGGATATACGAGCTTAAAGCTATTTTCGAGACCTCGTTAAATATTTTCTATAAATAAATACCATTAATTTTGTTGCGATGTCTTGAGGCGTAGGTTAAAATTTTATAATTTTCGGACAATGTTTGGTAGGTAAACGAGCCAGTTAAATGCGTTGACCGGTCGTAGCAATTGTGAGTTGTCTAGGCTAGGAGTTGCCGTTTGACTTATTATGTTGACCGTTGACTATTAGTATATTGAGGATGTTACGTTTTGAATTATATAAATTTTGGATGTCATTTGGCATAGTTATAAAATCGGGACTTTAGTCGAGGAATGCAGTATTTTAGAAAATTAATCGAATATGATTTTAGATGCAGTTGTTGACTTATAAAATCCATATAAATCACAGAATATATATAATAATTATCGGCCCTAAATAAGTTAGGATTCTTCGAGAATCGAACCCTAGTTTTATCTGGTTCTAATAACTGGGTAAATTCCAGATCCGTATTTATTCGCCTGAACCCTAGTACCGTCTGGATAAAATTTAGCCTTCGTATCGTCAATTCGTAATGCATATCGTAATCCCGCACATGTGCTCAACTCTCGTCCGACAGTTGGAGCCGAACCACCGAGTGCGTGCTCGTGCACCGAGTCCGAGTCAAACCCCTGAGTGCGTGCTCGTGCACCGAGTCCAGCCGACCTACCGTCTACGCACCGTTCCATTAGTCATGGTCCAAGAACGCCCCTGCGTCAGTGACCGTGGCACCGTTTCAAGATCGTGCACCGGCTAAGCCGTGTCAGTCGAGTTCGTGCCAGCCCGAGTTGCCACGCTAAACTCGGACCACGGTCAAATCGAGTTGCACATAGTCAAGTGAATGACCGACCAACTTCGAGTGAGCTATCGGTCCAGTTCAATTGAACCGGTCTGGTCAGTCCGGACGGTTCGAGAAATATTTCAGATTCAGTCAGATTAAGATTTCAGATATATTTAAGATTTCGGATATATTTAAGATTTCAGATATAGTTAAGATTAGAGATAAAGTTAAGATTCCAGATAGATTAAAGATCCAGATATAGTGTAGATTTCAGTCAAATTAAAGTCCGATTTTAGTTCTAGACTTAGAAATATTTCAGAGAACTCTAGAATCCCTCAAAGTTAATAATATTTTCAAAATCAGCTCGTAAATCCCTAAAATGATTTTTTAAAGCACAGTGAGCGAACCTAGACAATAGATATTAAAGATTTGAGTTTTATTCTGAGCCTAGTACGTAGAATATTCTGCTCATAATTTTGTAGCTTGAGGAGAGTCGAGCCTCCGCCTGCTACACAATATATTTCAGATATTTTGGCATTTGCATTCGCGTTTTCCAGGAGGGGACCATGTACTGTGTATTTCATCGCTTTTAATAATTTACCATGTCTGAGATCTATATGTGATTAAATTGAAGGACCGAGACGAATGAGTGATCCCGTCTTGGTCAAGATGTCAGATGTCAGTTGTGACTTGGTTGAGTGGGCGATGCCCAACCTAAGTCTAGCGTCCATATGGGGTGATTAGTGCCTTTCCTGGATTTCTGTCGGAGGGGACCCCCAGAGTGTGTACATGAGTACCGGTTTACCATTAGTCCCATATCCAGACCAGTTTATATATATGTTTATTTCATAGTTTGTTATTAATTGTGCTGAGTATTCAGTGCCGGTTCCGGCAGAGCACCGTTGATTCCTTTGTGCTCACGCCTCCCCACTACCCTATTTTTCAGGTGATGGAGTCCCGCGTGACGCGTGAGCAGATATGTGGTGTTGGTCCAGCTTGAGGACATTTTTTTGGAAACATGTCATATAGTATTTGAACATGTTTGAATTATCTATGTTTGTTCTATGCTTGTGTGATTTTCTGAACTTGTACTTGCTTCTGCATGTTAGACTTGTGTTTCAGATGTCAGATTTCAGACTATTATTTCAGATGTCAGATTATGTCAGATTTTCAGAATATGCATGTTTTATCTGGTGTTATTCATGGCCTTAATTTTAGAATGAATTTACTTGGTCGCATGCATGTTAGATTAAAGAGATAAATATAAAGATTAAAGTTGAGTAGCATCCCGCGTTTTAAAGTTAAAGTATTTTCGAAAAATTAATATAAGTTTTCGAAAATTAAATCAATGCTTTCCATTTATAGCGCAAAAAATTTACTCTAATTTTAGTAAGTCTAGGCGGGGTGTTACAGTTATCCTATTCCACACATTGATTATGTGGTGGACGCCACTTCAGGCTATCAACTGATGAGTTTCTTGGACGCCTACTCTAGTTACAATAAAATTCCCATGCATTCAGATGATGCTGAACATACTTCGTTTTATTCAGCATGTGGTCTCTACTGCTACTTTATGATGACTTTCGGATTAAAGAATGTCGGGGCCACGTATCAAAGGTTAGTTAATAAAATGTTCGCTAACTTAATCGGACATACAATGGAGGTATACATATATGACATGTTGGTGAAGTAGGAACAAGAAACTGATCATATCGGCCACCTCACCGACGTCTTTAACATCCTCCGCGAATACTCGATGGTGCTTAATCTGAAGAAATGTACCTTTGGAGTCAGCTGGGGAAAGTTCTTAGGGTACATGGTAAGACAAAGAGGAATTGAGGCCAATCCGGCAAAAATTCAAGCTATACTCGACTTGACTCCACCGACATCTGTTAAAGGATTCCAAGCGCTAACCGGCTGGCTCGCCGCCCTAAACCGAGTTATTTCAAATTCAACTGATCATTGCAAGCCTTTCTTTGACGCGATCAAGAAGAAGAAGTAGTTTGAGTGGACTGCCGAATGCAGAGTGCTTTTGACAACATTAAAGAAGTCCTCTCACGACCCCCGACTTTGCAAAAACCTACTCCTGATGAGTCTCTATACTTTTACTTGGGAGTTAGTGACGTTGCTGTTAGCGCCGTCCTAATACGACAAGACGGGCTCCAACAATTTCCTGTATATTACATCAGCAAAGCTTTGCATGATGCCAAGTTCGATACCCACATATAGAGAAGCTGGCTTATGCTCTGATTACCGCTGCCCACAAGCTTCGACCGTATTTCCTGGAATATTCAATCATTGTGTTTACCTCGTATCCTTTTCGACAGATTCTTCACCGACCTGACACCTCGGGTAGAATGATTAAGTGGGTCATAGAACTCGGACAAATCTACATCCATTAGCAACCACGAACTTCTATTAAGGCCCAAGTGTTATTCGATTTTATAGTCGAGTTTACTCCATCAATAGAAGTAGCAATCGAAGACCCGACATGGACTCTTTACGTCGATGGGTCGTCTACCACCATACGTGCAGGAGGAGGAATTGTCTTGGTTAGTCCCGACCAACAACTTCTTTGTTATTCCGTAGCATTTACATATCCTGCTACTAACAATGAAGCCGAATATGAAGCCTTGATATTGGGATTACAATTTGCTGAATCCATGAACGTCTCCTCACTTCGAATATTCTTCGACTCTCAATTTCTCGTAAGCCACATCAATGGAATTTATGATGTCAAGGCACCTCGATTAATCCCTTATTTGGAACATGTCAAGGAAACATTGTCGAAGTTTAAGATGACACTAGAACACATACCTCGGGCGCTAAATGTTCAAGCGGACGCCCTCTCGCGTTTGGCCTCTTCTACCGACTTAAATAACATTGAGTTTGTGCAATTACTCAACAAACGACACCTTCAACAACTGTTACCGATGTCTCGATGATCGATGTCATCCAATCGAGTGGAGGTCCGACATAGATGGATCCCATTGTAAATCACCTTCAAACCGGGGCCGTAACTAATGATCCAAAAGAAGCTCGTGCCCTTCGTATTCGAAGCCCGACGTGGATATTCAGCTCCTTGTATAAACTGGGATATTCAGCTCCTTTGCTCAAATGCTTGTCAGAAACTGAAGCTCGACGTGTCCTAGAAGAAGTCCACGAAGGTACCTGCGTCACTCACCAAGGAGCGCAAACCTTATCTTATAAAATACTCCGACAAGGTTATTATTGGCCAACTCTCAAGAAAGATGCTGCTGATTAGGTGCGGAAATGTCAAAAGTGCCAAATATTCGATCCTAATGTTAATCAACACCCAGAACTCCTTAAGTCGGTCTATAGTCCTTGGCCATTTGCGAAATGGGGGATTGATCTTAACGGCTCTCTCCCAACGGCAAAAAGAGGTGTTAGATTTGCAATATTAGCCGTTGACTATTTTTGCAAATGGGTGGAGGCCGAGCCTCTTGCGACCATCACTGAGAAGAAGATGATCGATTTTCTCTAGAAGTCCATCGTTTGTCAGTTTGGGATACCTAACTCTATCATAACCGATAACGGCCGTCAGTTTGAAGGAAGACGATTTGAAACTTTTTGTGAAGTGTAACGCCCCAAATTTTATTAATAAAGGAAAGTAGTAGCTTTTAGATGTAAGCTAGCCTTTGTTAATAAAAATTCATGTTAATGTTCAAGTCTAAGTTATTCAGCTAATTGAGTTTCAAGTTAGACGTTAAGTCGAAGATATACACGGTCAATTTTATTTATTAACCGAGTCAATATTAGTTATTAATCTCAGACCATTTATATAAATAAATGGACATCAGTGAGTTGGGATTAATTAATCCAGTATTGATATATTAATCGAATTCAGAATATAAGATTAATCATCAAAATTGAGTTCAAGCCAGTTATGGAGTTTCAGTTTTAAGTTCGACTATTAGTCAATAACATATTCGGTTTAATTATTTCAATAACCGAATAAGTGTTCAGATTTAATTACAATTCCTTTATATAAAAAGTGAGTTTAGAATTAATAAGGTTAAGTCGAGGTTATGTTCAAATTAATTTTCAAAGTCAAGTTTCGACCAAAATTAAGTACGTTCGGTCCAAGATTAAATTCTAATTAAACTCCAAGGATATAGATCATGCAAAATTGTCCATTAACGTGTTATGCATGAACATGCTCCAATTAGCTTATTAATTGGCCAATCTTAAGCTTAATTGTCGAAAGGTTGCTTTAGTTCTTTACGGTGCAAGTGGCGTGAATGAGTTATCTTCTACTTAGCTACATGGCATTCTTTTAAGCACTCACAAGATGATTAAGCAACCTAGGTGATAACTAGGCTAATTAAATGCCACCTTGAATGGAGAAGAAGGCAAGTGGCACCACCATAATTTTCCATGCATTTTCATTTTCATCTCTTACCTATTTAAATTATAGTAAACGTGCATGAAAAATTGGTCATGCAAAAATCGAGTAAGAGAGAGAGCATATGAGAAAATACAGCTTGTACTAGTCTTTACCAAAGGGAGCTCACGCATGAATCGAGCTTGCAAGCAACAAAAGCACACGCACACTATCGATTGGAGGCGAACGTTCACACATAGCTTACCACCATTTTACGAGCGTTCGAAGGTGTAATCTCATATCGATTGTCTTTTAATGTTTATTTGATCATTTTATGGAGATTAAGTTTAAATCATGTAGTTAAATTCATGACCAAGCCGTAATGTCTCAAGGGCATACCATATAAGCCATGTCTAGTCATGTTCACTTTTGTCCGGCAACTCCCAAGCAATTCATGTTTATTCGGTCACTATAAGTCATTTCATGTCCAGTTATGTGATGATTGTCGAGGGAAGTTGATGATTGGCAGAAAGATTGGCCAAAGCCGTAGGCCGCGCACGTAGCGCACGCCACGGTTATCCGCGTCTCGTTGGTCGAATTAAGTCATGAGCAATTATGTGTATTTCTGCAGATTATGTTAAGTTATGATAAGTTATGTTAATTCAGGTTAAGGTCGTTGAAGGAAATCGTCTGACGGCCGGTGAGGATCGGTCGTGGTTGCCATACCCGCACGTAGCAAACACAGCACGCCGGCAGTCAGGCAAGGTACGCGGGTGGCGTGCGTGCATGCCCAGTCAGGCGTCACGCATAGCCTACCCGCAGCAGTCGACAGCTGGTCAGCGACTAGTTTACGCCAGCACGTCCCTGCGCACGCCCGTGCGCACAACCGCACGTTAGTCGGCCTTGGGCTGTGCCCGACAGCACGCCCGAGCGCCAGTACCGTCAGGGCCGCCCGGCAGCGCCCTGCGGTACTCGTTCATGCTAGCCAGCGCATGTTCATGCGTTCAGCTACCTGTTGTGGCACTCGGTAGCGCCCGACAGTACCCGGTCGCGTGAGAACGGGCGCACATAGCGCTCAGCAGCGCCAGTCACCACGCCATGTGTCCAATCGATCGTCGGTCGTGCCCAATAAGCACCCGATGGCCCTTTCCAGTGCGCGCGATACGCACGCCAGCGCCCAGCGTCATGTCCATGAAGCGCCAGCGTGCGCAAGCGCCCATGTCCGTGCCCAAGTCATGCCCAAGTCATGCCTAGCCTAGCTGGCAGTCCCATGACGCGCCCAATCCATGCCAATGACCGCGCCCGGGCATCATCAGGCCCAGTGCGGGACCGAGCCGGTTGGCCTAAGCCAGCGGCTGACCGTCTGGCCGCAGTGGGCCGACGGTCCGCCAGCCAGTGAACCGGTCGGTTACGACCTGTTATTTCTATGTTTTAATATTATTTTGATCCGGTCCAAGATATGTCAGATATTCCAGTTAAATTCTAAGTCCAGTCAGTCAGTTTAATAAAATCAGTTAAGTTATCATTTCAGTCAGTCTAGTCAGTTCAGTTCGGCATTCCAGTTAAATTTTCAGTTCAGTCATGATCAGTTATGTTCAGTCATATATAGTCAGTTCAGTTCAGTACTTCAATTAAATTTCCAATCCAGTCAGTTCGGTTTACCAATACCAGTTCAGTCCAGTTTTCTTGTTAGTCAAGTTAAACCCCGAAATTATATCAGTTAATTATTTAGATCAAGTCGAGCATCTTAACAGCTATTTTCAGTCAGTCTGAGCATAGTACATAATATTTGTTTATACATATATATATATATATATATATATATATATATATATATTTTTACAGATTAATCAGCAGCAACACTTACAGTTACAGACTAGCAGTTCATATGGGGACTCAGACAGGGTATTACATTGATTATAATTACTCTACCATGTTTGAGGTATGTATTATCAATATCCGCTCGGAATGGTCACCGGTCCATTCTGGGTTTTAGTGGCCTTAGTCTGCCCACTAGAGTGTGCACATGGTGTCCGATATTTTATACTGGCAGATGTTCAGTTATCAGTCAGGTGATGATTACCACGATATCAGTATCAGTTCATGCTTATTCAGTACCGGTTTCAGTACAGTTTAGTTATATATGCCAGGATCATGATATTGCAATTATTTTCAATGTTTACTTTAGTATGAGTTCCTACGGAGCACAGTGGATTTAGTGCTCACGCCCCACGTTATTCATGTTTTTCAGGTCACAGGGTCGGAGCCGAGGAGTGAGCTGGTGGTCGGTTCAGGATTTTGGTTTTATGTTTAAAAATGTTTTGGCTACTCTACGTTTTCCGTTGATTACGACTGTTTGCCAAACTTAACTTTTGATCAAACTTTCAGTCAGTTACTATGTTATGTTAAACCGTTTTGTTTTTCTTTAAAACTAAAGTCACTGTTTTCAGGTAAAGTCATGTTTTATGGTAGCACTCTGAATCAGTATTTCGCAACTTAAATGTGTTTATTTTGAAAAACTTTGCGAAAAACGTACTCTGATTTTCATGAGATAGCGGGGTGTTACAGATGGTATCAGAGTACGTTTTTGTGTATCTGAATACTTTATCAAGCAAGAAAATTTTCAAAAAAACCGACCACGCCACGCTCACGCCTCGCCGACTATAGGTATGTGCTGATTCATGTTTTAAATTATATACAAATTACTATGTCTATGCTCAGCAACCCACAGTTATGACTTAGTTAAGATGCTTGAATCATGTTTAGGATTCATAGTTCAGTATATCCATGATTAATGTCATTATTTTCCAGCCATGTTAAGTAACTTGTCAGGAGAATTGTAAGTATTTGTGTTATACAAATCTTAGCAATCATGTTCCTCAGACTTTTTTCTATCGAAAATTGCCAATTTGCCAACCAGTTGGCACATTCCAAGGAGGAAATCCTTAAATTAGATCAGGGAATAAACTCAAATTTCCTAAGTTAGATCAGTAAATCAAGTTCAGGACTAACTTTTCATGCTAGAGGTTGTTATAATTCTTAAGGCCATTGTCAAAGGTAACAATTTCCAGTGTATAAGAGTCAATATTCTGGGTTACCATGGAGGCTTGAAATAAGAGCCACTCAGCCGGTATACCATGGAGACTTGGAACTGGGACCAGAACATGATAATTTCATGTAATAACAATCTTTAAAGTCAGTTATGTCAGGTATTTTATCAGTTTGATATTCCAAGTTATGTTTTTCAAAGCTCAAGATCAGTTATTTCTTCTGTACTTGCGGAGCCAGTTGATACTGGAGCAGCCCTATATAGTACATAGACATGAGTCAATGTTCACGATTTAAGGTCAATGTTCATGAGTTAAGGTCGACGTATAATAGTTGTTAAGTCGGGTTAAATATGGAGGTATGAAATACAGACTATTAGTCCAAATTTAGCTGGAACCTTGATGTCGCACCTTATCAAGCCACAGTAAGTCAGTAAATGTCATGTTCCAATTCCGAGACAACCATTTAATTGTCTTAGAATGACTTCCAAAGTTCAAGTAAGGGTTATCCAGTTATGTGAATATTCAGGCTAGTCATGTCAAAGTCAAGGATGGTCTGTCTAATAAGACAAAACTTATCAGTATATACAGTGCCTCGATTCTCGAATTCTGAGAATTTGGGAAATCGCAAAAAGATTAGTTCACGATAGACTTTTCTTGAGGTTAAGTTTAACTTCAGGGAAGGTAAAAGTTTGCAGATACAATGTGTCGATGTTCGACACATCTTTCGTTTGTTACAGAGGAGACCAATAAATAGACAACAGAAAATGCCGTAGTGATGAACCGACGCTTTCCATTCAAGGACGCATGTCGCGAGAAGAAAAGGATGCCATGCCTGAGTCACATTACACAAGGAGATTACGGAGAGTTAGCATTATAGTACATTGAGGTTACTAGCTTGAGATACAGATATGATCAGCTATACAGACTACGTCGACGTCACAGGTGCAATGTTCGCCAGGTGCTGCATGCAGATGTGCCGCACTCACTTGGTAAGGAGCAGGTGTGCTGCATTGCAATGTGTTGCGAACGATGTGCCGCGTTATCGAGTAGATGTTCACGAAAGGTAGTTGCCGATATTGCTAGTTATCCTCATTTGTACATGTGCGTATCTCTCAAATCTTCCGTGCGTACAACACGACTTGGGTTTTCCAACCAATGTTCCGACCGAAGATCAGAAATAAGCCAGTAGGTGATGACTAGTATGCTCAAGAATTATGCTTTTAACGTCATGTATAATCAGTGGAACACTTTATTTCAGTAAAGTGTCCATTCTCAGCCAGCATTGATCAACAATTCACTTAATTGTGAATTGAGAACTCTCTAGTTAAGATCAAAGTCTAATGTTCAGTATTTAAATACTGAATTGCCAAGTTACGTCATCAGTAAGTATACGCTTTGTGTTAAGCTTGTACATTCCAATTTTAGTATTTCCGAGGATGGAAATATTTTAAGGAGGGTGGATTGTAACGCCCCGAATTTTATTAATAAAGGGAAGTACTAGCTTTTAGATGTAAGCTAGCCATTGTTAATAAATATTCATGTTAATGTTCAAGTCTAAATTATTCAGCTAATTAAGTTTCAAGTTCGACGTTAAGTCGAAGATATATACGGTTAATTTTATTTATTAACCGAGTCAATAATAGTTATTAATCTCAGACCATTTATGTAATATCCCGTCATGTTATTAATATAAATCAGGTGTTTAGTTCCGATATAATAATATTATCGATTATTATTGTTCGGAATTAATTATTTCAGTCGAGATTATCCGAAATTATTTTCGAAGTCACGTTTACGTTCGGAATAATTTCGGTATTTAAGTGTTAAGCTTAGCTAAATAGTTAAGCACAAATTGCGCTTAATCAAAGTTCAATTATGCTTAAAGCCATTAAATGTCGTAAGCATTTTGTAAGATTTAATTGAACTTGCAACAAAAATGTCGTGGGCATTTTATCAATTCATGGGAAACTCTTTCCATTTTGCTAAGCTTGAGGTGTCACTTAATTAAGGCCTAAGTGATGACTAAGTTGTTTGAGGGATGACTAAGCATCTTTAAGCCCAAATATCTAGCAAATGGCATGATATTATTGGCTAGGAATTTCTCACCTCTTCATTTCATGTTCGGTCATATATATAGCATGTGTTGGGAGAAATTTGGTCCTACACCTTAATTTATACTCCTAAGTAAGTAATAAGTAAAGAGAGAGGTTAGAGAGGTTTACCTTAAAGTTATAGAGTATCGCACGGAGAGTGCTATAGCCGCGCACGCACGGATGTGCTTGGTCGAAGACTTCCGAGAGTGTCGAGCAACTGACCGAGCACTTGATAAGGTAAACTCATATTGATCTTTTCTCTAAGCTAATAAGATCATGTTCAGCTTTAATTGTTCAGTCAAGCTCGTGAACTAGCCTTAAAATTCTCTCGGCCGTGCGAACTAAATCATGTCGAGCATGTTCATTTTGATCTGAAACTCTCGACAAATTTTCATGTATTCAGTCATTTTATACCATATTATGTTCAGCTTATTCATGTTTGTCGAGAGATTTTCATGTCTGGTCGATTAGTTGGCCAAAAGACGTGGGTTGCTCATGTAGCGCATGCCACGGGCCGTTTAGGTTTAAGATCATGTTAAATAATGATCCTTCGAGCAATTCATGTTTATTTACTCATTAGATATTATTTCATGTTCAGTTAGGTCATAGTTGTCAAGGAAATATAAAGTTCGATCGTAGAATCGGCTCTAAAGCCGTAGGCGGCGCACGGTGCACACACCACCGACCACCTTAGCTCATCATGCAAAATTTATGATTCTTCAGTAAATTGAGCCTATTTGAGTATGTCATGTTGAGTTAATTTGATTTGGTCGAGAAAAGTCGCTGGGCGGCCGGCAAGGGCCGGTCGTGGCCGCGCTGCCCGCACACAGCGGCAACAGCGCGCCGGCAGTCAGACAGCGCAGACAGACAGCATGCGCG
>CACSLK010027832.1:1135541-1156428 GCA_902706635.1 Striga hermonthica
TATATATATATATATATATATATATATATATAGGGTTGGGTTCACATGAGAATGGTTCTCCATGAAAGAAATGAGAATAAACTCTAGTCATTAGATTGAATGATCTAACGGCTAAAAATAAAGCCAAAATATACATTCATTAAGGGCATTGTGGTATTTTCACACCACATTCAAAAGGATGGGTCCCACTCCACACTATTACTCCTGCTGCCAACTACCTCAACCAGCCCACTTGTCCCCAGCCCCACACGTTTCCCCACCTCTCTCTCTCTCTCTCTCTCTCTCTCTCTCTCTCTCTCTCTCTCTCTCACGTACAGTCACATAGTTATACACACAGATACATCAACACACAAAAACATCTGCACAGCTCATCTCCGATCACTCTCCGGCACTCCACCCATCGTCACCGCACAACCACCAGACGCAACATTCCTCCGATGTTCCTTCGACGTCTGCCGCAGCCCCGCCAATCGCCGCCGCCCAGACCCTCGCATCAGATCCGCAACAACAGTGTTGTCGAGCACGTCTCAATCGCGACGGGAGAGGCTTTATCGCGACGCCGTCGTCGTCATCTGCTCCTCACACCTTCAGACCGACATCCACTGCAACCCCTGCTGCCTCAACCTACGCCGCCGTAGCCTGACATTCGCCGGAACACTGCTTTCTCGACCTAATCGTCGTGGTCTTGACGTCCGCCGCCTCCTGCAACTAGAGCCACGCCCTCGCCGACGTGAAAGATGGTGATAAGAGGGGTTGTGAAGATCTGAAATTGACGTATGAGGGTGTGCCCTTCTTTTGAGAATTTGATTAAGTCTAAGGACCTATTTGAATTTTTAGTAATTTAATTATATTTCAATTTAACCATGGGTCAAATCTGTAAATATTAAAAGTTAATAAAAATTATTTTTATATAATTTGTTAGGCATATTTAATAATATATATTAAATAACAAATAAATTATTAAATAAAAATAATATAAAATATTAAATTAATTTATAATAATAATTACATTATATAATAAAAATAATAAATGAAAATATATTTTAATTATTTAGGTTAGTTAGATGTAAAATTATATTTATTAAAACTAGTTTTCGGATACACACGAGAAAGTATAAATTAATGCACTTTATGAGACAACGCGTCGAACTTTATAAAACAATCTGTTGCACTTTATAACCACTCACCACAATTAGTCAACAACTCCCGACAAAATATCACGCAATATAAATATAAAAAACGGAGTGACATAATACTTTACTATCCATCACATTATAAGAAAAAAAAACAATTATGTTAAAATTCCAGAATTAAAATATTGCACTTTATATATTAATACCTTGCACTTTATACAGCAATACGTTGCACCTTATAACACAACACGTTTCGCATACTAACATTACAGTAATTCTAATGATCAGTAATTCTAATGATCCATCGAACAATTAATATTAGTTGGTTAATGTCAGATTTAGTTAATTTTTAGATAAACAAAATAGCCGAACTATATGAAAAATATTATCGATTTCTTTTGAGATATTTATATATTTGTGTAATAAATGATACTATTTCTTTTATCTACATGTTTTATGTTTTTTGAGTGCACATTAGGATTATACATATTGCACATAAATGTCTATCAGATTGCACCAAATCAAACGATATCCGACAAACATAAATTCGATACGAAATTTTATATTTTCGTTCAATTATTTTTTTTATATCAGGAAATTTCAGTTTGATGTCTTTTTTATTAAAATAACAAAATAAAAACCAAACTATATTAAAAATATTTTTTGTAATTTTTTATACAATAACGACCACAAATGACAAGATTAAAATGTTCAATTCGAACTTTTACATTATTAACAATTATCTATTTTTATTCTTAATTTTAAAATATTGTCTACAATATTATAAATATACATACTAAGTTAATTCACTTGTTTCAGTTAAATTGAATAGCTAACCGAATAAATTTATCATTTATGTTCGATTTTAATTTGGATTGTGATAAAAAAATACAATTGGTACGATTCATATCTCACGGTCGTACATTTACGACCAAATCCATACACATTATTGTTAAGTAAATAGTACATTAATGTCTCACAGAATGCATATTAGCAATCGAAGCTGACCAAAATAATATTTTCGATTTGAAACTTTATACGTTAATTCAAATATAATTTTCAAATTTTAAAAAGTCATTCATTTGTGTTCAACTTCGGCTTTAGATCTTAAAAATTATTTATCACTATCTTCATATTTATTAAATTATTAATAATATAATATAATAAATTGTTAATAATTAAATGTGTGTCTCACTATTACTTTATGTTACAATTAAAGTGTAAAAAATTACAAAATAATCCTACCATTAACCTAATATCCATAAAGTAGCCCAAACCAATTCACACCCAAATCACCCAAATTACATTTCACCTCCATTCACACAGTCAATTCACCTCACAGAACTCAGCCTACGACTATTGCAAACCAAAATTCACATTCCTCATTCACACAGTCAATTCCCCCAATTTTTTTCACATAAATCGGCCAAAGTATATTGCATCAAAATCAAAATTCACCATAATCCTCATTCACTCACTCATTTTTTTTCACAGAAATCAACAGAGGATAGTGCATCTAAATTAAAATTCACTCGATATCGATGCAATCATCAGCCCCGAATAGCATTTCCGGCCGCGCTTCCCATCTCCCATTCAGATCGCCGGCGAGCTCATCCTGTTCAGATCGTCATACCTCTACTATTCCTTTGCAACTCGCCGGAACGACGAGCCTCTCCGTCAGTACAATCGGGGCGCTCGACGGGCGGTCTGAGCGAGTTTGAGACAAGGGCAGATGACAGTGGCGGCGGTGCCGGGATAGTTGACAGCGGTCGACGGGATGTCAGCGGCTACAATGGCGGCGACAGATCGGGCAGTGACGGGAGAGATTAGGCATATGGCAGTGACCGGTGGTTTGTGGCGGGTTTATTCCGGCGGGTCGAGAAGGACGGGAGAGGGAGGGCGCTGATGGTAGAGGCGGCGACAGTCCGGTGGCGGCGGCGGCGGGTGGTTTGTGGCCTGATTTCTGCTGTGTGTGTGTGTATCTGTACGTGAGGTAGAGAGGTAAATTAAAGGAAAGTGTGGGTCCATGTGGTACAGGTGCAATTACCAATTTACCCTTAATCATTGGTCAAATACACATATTTGACCACAATAGTTCAAATAATTACTAGATTGCCATTAATGATTGACTATTATTTGATGAAGTTTGACTTCATCATGACCATAGGCTTGACTGATCTAATGGTGTAGATTCATTCTTATTTCTTTCACTATCTCCCTTTCTCATATGATCCCTTCTCTATATATATATATATGTAATTGTTACATTGGTGTTTTGGGGTTATGAGTGTGAAGTATGGGTTTTGTGGTTTTATTTTTGACAGGTATGGTGAGTGACAGGTGATTGTCTAGCAAACAATCTCAAATCATATAGGTTTTTCAGGTATTTAATATATTTTTCCTGGTAATATTACAATTATTAACGTCTTGTTTGATCTTTTCCTAAGAATTGTGGATTTCTTTTATCCATTCTGGTGTCATTAATGACCAAATTTGTATTTGATCAAAAAGAAACACTCAAAGATAAAGTCAAATACTCACTTTTTATGTGGTTACGATACAAATTAAGACAAAAAAATGTCCAATTAATAAATATATGTATGTGTCTTGATTTCTTATTTTTGTCGTTCTTTGTTAACCATTTTTTTGTCTTAATAAGGAGTGTGTCTTGAATTCTTATTTTTGTCGTTCTTTGATAACCATTTCTTATATGTCCAATTAACCATTTTTTGTCTTAATTGGACATTTCTTATTTTTGTCGTTCTTTATTATTTATATATGTATGTGTCTTGATTTTGAAACTTGTTTTTACTTTCTCCTTGGTAGGTCCATAACGATTTTCCCTTTTCTTTCACTTTCAATTCATATTTATAGCATCAATTTGATTGTTATTGTTGGGTTTCAACTATAAATTGAAGTTAATGCCAATGAATATATCTGGATTCAAATTATGGTATAATTAGAAGGCCAAACATGAAGCCACGTGTCGCAGTAGAAACAACCTTATTTTCTTAGGGTTGATCCCTCTATTAATCTTTCATGTTCAATCTTTTGCCTTAATGTAGCAATAATGCTCAGTATGTCTATGTTCTTTCCATAGCCACGCGTCCTGAATTTCTGTTATTTGAATGAGTAGTTGAATAGATGCTAAAGGAACCAATTATCAACATTTGATTATCACTCACGGTCTATCTCTTCATTTCTTTAGTAGGAGCAAAATGTAATGCATATCTGTCGACAATGCAAGTGAGGCGCAACAAAGGGAGATGTCCCTCTGGATGAATACAAAGGCAACTCCAAATTGAGCAATCTTTGGTGCTTTTTATAACTTCTTACTCCCTAATTATTTTATCATGTGTGGATCTGTATGTGAGTATGTGTTCTTCGGTACAATTAAGAAAATTAATTAAGGTTTATAGATTGTCGGGAAAGAAGAACTGATATATCGTGTGCTTATTCTTAATTGTTTGCATAGGTTTTGTATTTGTAGTCATTCACATTTCTGCTACCTTTACTTTCATTTAATGACTAAAAAAAAATGATATTCAATAGAGACGCCTATCTATCATCATTTTTGTCAAATATTCCAATTATGTTGCTTTGCACTATTTTATTTTAAGAAAAGAAAAGAAAGATTTCCTGTTGAAGTCTTATGAATTCCATGATTCCTGTTAGCTTGAGTATGTAGTTAGTTTTATACCCTCTTAACTTAATAAATATTCTCTTGTCATAGTGCAACCTCTTGGATATTTCCAATGCGCGGGCTGTTTTCACTTGCCTCTTGGACGAGGTGGAATTGAATTTTTCTTCATATACTAAGAACCTTTTTTTTCTTTTTCAATATTTGGTATTATAATTATATATCTGTTTCTTTCATTTACATTACAACTTTAGGTCAGTTTATATATCACATAAGGACTTGAAAGAACTCGTGATAGCTTGACTGAAGTTGTTGCATTGAGGTAGTGGTTTTGCTTGTGAACAAGTATGTGTCGAAGAGTTGCAGTTGTTGCTGCTTTAACTGTTATTTCTCCACAACTTATTTCTATTGTTTATAATTTACTTGCGTTGCTTTCTAACTTTGTTAATTTAGGAGGGTATGAGAATGATAAAGGTCAATTTGCAATACGTTATTGAATGGTGTTGATTCGACACCGATGCAAACTTCACACCTTGCTGACACGAGCAATATCTCAAATCAACAGTCCTTTTTGAGAAAGTTATACAAACTATCTCATCTTTACTCTTTCGACCATAAGTGTCGGCCACTCCATTAATTCTCCAAACAAGAAAAAGGTCATTGCAATACACGTGAAAAATTTCCAGAATCGATACGCATTTACACGCTAAAGACTTGGCAGCTGTGACATGAATGGCTGACCTGGTATGCGACAACGCGGCACGCTACATGCGGCACACTACGCACGACACTTCTTACGACTCGAGATGCATCATCGAGCGTGGCACGCCTGTGCGCGGCACCAGCACGTAGTACACCTGCACCACCTGCATCCAGTTGCTACGGTTCATCTCTCATCAACTGTTACATCTCCCCGTGTTGATACATGCACGAAGCTCAGAAATCCCCTGGTGGTTTGCGATCCTAGTCTAAAATACGATATCTAAGTACGTCGACTTCGCTGTCAGGATACTTGTACTTCATCATGAGTCAATTGGTTGATTACCCATGATGTTTTCTCACAACTACTTGGTTGCCCTCTTTAAAAGACTTCTTCTAATCCATAACATTTCTAGAACTTGGTTGAAGCTCTTCCAGATCAGGTATGAAAAAGACTTCCACGTAAGATACTCCGATATGATGCACAATTTGTTCATAAAAGAATGATTGATTTACGTCTTTCTCTAGGCCCAGATATTCTCAAACTTGCAACATTATTCGTTCTCTTGAACCTTTCGCATCGACTTAGAAATGTCACGAAGCAAAACTCCTAAATTTACGAGAACAGATAAAGATTGACAGAAAATTAAGACTTTCAACCCCATTAGAAGTCTCGTTCCAAGCAGGGAAAGAAAAGACAAATGAAATTTCTAAATTACGAAATTAATTAACCAAGAAAAGTCTCAAAACATAATTCAAACTTGCCTAACAAGCAAGAGGAAAGAAACAAGGTTTGCCAACAGTTAAGAGAAATGAAGCTCTAAACAAAGAAGGAACAAATAATCATCTCATGACCGACATTCGGTCAACTGCTCAGCCATTGCCTGGCTCGGCTTCATTCTGGGCCATCATATATACCCGTGCACGACCTCCTTCGCCAAACCTCAATTGGGCCTGTTGATGCTG
Source organism: Striga hermonthica (assembly GCA_902706635.1). Lineage (NCBI taxonomy): Eukaryota > Viridiplantae > Streptophyta > Magnoliopsida > Lamiales > Orobanchaceae > Striga > Striga hermonthica. Next base: position 1,141,980 of record CACSLK010027832.1, read on the forward strand.
CTGCTGAAATGGTGGGGTCTGCTGGGCATTCTGCTGCGGGGGCGACGGAAGCTGGTGTTGTTGCTGATAAGGTCCTTATTGCGGCCTCGGGGGTTCGGGGCATCTATTGGCGAAGTGTCTGGGCGTTGACAGTTGTAGTATAGTTTCTGGACATAATAAAAATCTCCGTAATGGGGCTTGCCACAAGTAGCACACTTCGGGTACCGATTCTGTGCAGTGTCACGTTTGTCTGATCCTCCGCGTTTTTTCTTCTGGTTATCCCAGTGGGAATCAGCCTTCCTCTTGCCCGAGCTAGAGTCGGGCAGCGCAGAGAAAATTGGATGAGCATGATGAACGAAAAGGGTGAGAGTATCGAGAGTCTGGTAACTCTCCAGCTGGATGGCCCAAACCACAGTCTCGCCATAGGGAAGATTCCCATAGCTGGTTAGACGCATATGCAGAGTAGAGTGCAGTAAATCGCGGAATTTGGTGGCTTTCTTCAGATTGATGTCCACCATATGGGGGGCAAAAGAACTCATGTAGGTAAAGCTTCTCTCATACTCCTCGACTGATCTAGTCCCCTGACTGAGATCCCAAAAAGCGCGCTCCATCCTCATGCGGTAACTCTGAGGATAGTAATTCTCGAGGATCATGCGATCCCAAGTCAAAACATTTAGCTCCCCGGGCCTCGACCTCCAATAGTCGGTCCACCACATGGCAGCATCGCCCTTCAGCATATAACGAGCACATATAACCTTCTAGGCGTCAGTACACTGTAGGAGATCGAAATTCTGCTCCAGCTGGCAGATCCACTCCGCCACTGTCGTGGGCCCTTCAACCCCGGTGAATGCTGGTGGGGTCAACTGTCGAAACTTGAGCACCACGCCGAGATGAGCCCCAGGCGGGTTGGGAGTCGGTTGGTGAGGTGGAGATGGAGGTGGGGATGGGGTTTGATGGTTGCGGCTATTGCGACGAGCCATAGTTCTACATTGAACAGGCCGAAAAGTTTAGCACAATTATAAGAAAATCTAGAGTTCATCACTAGAGTTCGAATTTAAAGCAAAGGTGGATAGATTTCCTAAGCCTCGATTTATCATATCAATAATCAATTATAACACATATATATAAGAATCACTTAGGTAATCATACCTGAGTTGGTGCGGCACGACGAGAGTGAGTGGTCATATCACAAGGTCAAAATCACATAATCACGTAGTCAATTTTCATACTTAGAGCAGTCTACAGAAACGAATACTGGCTTTGATACCAAACTATAGCACTCCACTTTGATTTCACGAAATTTCAGACTTTCAGAAAAATCAATTTAATTTTTTAAACTCATTTCATAACATTTATGGTGTTACTCATCTAAAATCAATATCACTAGACATATCAATCATAAATTTCAACTCCCATATCGGGTTTCAACACACGTCATCAATCACCCAAATCGGGTTTCATAAATTCATCACCGTTTCTAAGGGGCATCTCTCCATCATTATCTCAATCTATCTTAAGATCTCAAATTCATAAAATCAATAAATCATAAATAAGTTCGAATAACGGAAGCATAAGGCAATAATATATGACTGACCCACTAGCCTCCTTCTCGCCATGCCCACAACCTGCTTAACCTCCATTCGTGAAGAAGAAAGTGGGAGTGGGCACAATTGTAACCTGTGGTGCTCAGCACTATGCCATAATCAACAATCATATTATAAAGCTGGTAGTGTCACAACGTGAACACGAATCAATAACATATCCCATCTCCTATCAATATAATTACTCATGTGCACATCTCTATAAAGCTACTGAGTGTCTTCATATCGATCGCCTCTGTACAGGCCTTACATCGGCGCCCACTCAGTAGGGGTATCTGTCGATCGCCTTCGTACAGGTCTTACAACGGTATACATATCGAAAGCCTTTGGCCACCGTCCCGGTCTTACATACGATATGGCCTCCATACAGGACTTAAGAAAACTGCCTATCATTAGGCACCGTCGAAGGGCGTACAGCTCACATTGACAGGGACAACCGTACCGACGGCCGTATTAGCTCAAATTCAATAGGCTACCAGATCCACACATATACAATAATCATACCAATCCCAACATACAATAAACACATATGGCACAATAATTTTAGATAAGACCCACTGAGAAACCGAGGTAGACAATCACACAAAGTAGGTACGTAGGTCGAGGGTTCGACTCCTTAAACACCTATATTTTAGCAAAATAATATATCAATAATCTATCTCACTACTCTAATTTAACATAAAACCCACACTTAATCAAAATTAAGGCTTAAGGGTTTTTAATCGGATTTTTCGTGGACTTGGAACTCTCTCATTTTTGAAAAATAGAACTCGGAGAACTAAAATTGTAGTCTCGGGACTTAAAATAATTTTTCCAAATTTTTTTCATTCCATAAATATTTTTAAAATTGAAAATTGGTATTAAAAACGGGCTTTCAGAACTCAAAATGGTCATAAAGGCGAATTGGGCCGCGCTGGAAGGGTTCCCCACTCGCAGGGCTTAAATGGCACGCAAATGGCCGCTGCAAGGTGTATTGGGCCGATAATTTACATTAAATTGGCTAGCTACCATCAGGGGACGGCGCGGGCCGAGGCTGCTGAGGACGTTCAGGCTGCGCGCGGGCTAGAGCGGGTTGTTAGAGATATGTTGTAAGAGCTATGTTTTGCAGATTCTATCGATTCCATTTTGATCTGGCCATCATGTTTCAGTCAAAGTATATATGTTTGCAGTTTATTTATTTATGCAAATCATACTCCATGTCTTATATTGATATAGTGTGGTTCGAAGTGTTTCGAAAAGAAATATCACCTATCAGTTCCTTATAAGACTAAACTATTCGTTCACAGTCTAGACAGACAGTGAGACCCCTCTTGGAAAAAGAATGTAGTGTATTCTTGATTCTGTTGTCTTTGACTGAAGAATTACACTAGCACTTATGTTAAGTGTTGAACAGGACCACAGAAGGATAAGGTTATGAGACTCACTGATCGTTGTTGTAACCTAGAACTTCAGTGATTGATGCGTTCTCTTAAGCTGTAAGATAATATAAAATATGCATATATATTTATCTCTTAATTATTTGATTTACCAAGTGATTCCTATTTTATTAGAATGACATACGAGGTATTTTGGTAAGTAAGAATAATTATATGATGTGCTATTATAAATTATTTATGGTCACTATGTTCCAGTGCGCTGGATTGATGACGTCCCCGAAATGAGCTCAGGAATGTACATTATGTTAAACCCTGCAGGTAGACGATTGTCTGACATAATGTTTAAGGTTCTGAGTGGTACTAATTTCGGAAATAAATAAGAAGTTGATTAATTATTTTGTCAGTAATTTAATTAATCAACGGACGTTATATCTTAAACATAAGGAGGTAAATCGATCAATCGGATTAATAATATTTAATCATGGAGGCTCGATTTTAATGGTAAAATTGTGGCTAAATGGGGAGAGCAATAATATTATTCTAGTGGGATGTTTTATTGTTTAATTCCATTAAATAGGAATTAATTTTATTACACATTAATTAATTTAATTAGGAAAATAATATTCCTACTAGAATCTTCTCTTGGGATTAGGAGACTAAGGAGTCTTCTAGAAGATGAAAATTAGTAGGAGATATATTCGTAAATTATATTATTAATTGGAGTAAGATTACATTTCCTAAATTAGGAATTAATTTTATTCCATGATTATTAATTTAATTATGAAATGTATTCCTACTAGGATATTCTCTTGTGTTAGAAGACTAAGGAGTCTTCTAGAAGAGTGAGATTAGTAGGAGATCTCCTTCCCACATTGAATTAGTATTGGAGTAGAATTAGGATTTAGGCCTAATGGGTTAAGCCCATATTTAGCACCTCCTTAAGGTCCCTAATGGAGCCTATAAATACACCAAGTCCCAACCTCTTGAAAGTATGTGTGTTGGCCAAATTTCTCCTACATACGTGCGAGAAATATCATCGTTCAAGAGTTAGGGAGATTCGATTAACTGTTCCACCAAGTTTGATTGAAGTAGGTGTTTAGGTAATCCGTTAGAAGGCTTTTTGGTACAATATATTGAGCCTTTATACTACATATTTTCCGGCCACCTTTCTTAGCCATCCACCGCCGCTTACCACCACCGGAGATAGTCCATCGTTGTCGGACATCGCCCGAGCCCAGCCGAGCACAGGCACTCGCTACCGCAAGCAGCCGCGCATCGCCAGGCCCTGCCAACAACGTCCAGCAACGACCGCAAGCACACGCGAAGCAGCCCAGTGCCTTCTGTCTGTTCGCGCATCGCCACCGCTAGCTCGCGCCTACTCGCTATCGTCCATCGCCGATCGCACAAGTCCCAACGCGCCCCTCCTACGCATGTGCTATTCCTCGCTCGCCCACGCAATCCGCAACAGCTCGCCCGCATGAACCCAGACGCCAGCGCCTATCCGCAGCAGTGTAGGAGTCCTGCCCGCATGCACGCACACGCCCAGCGCATCACTTTCACCCGACGCGCGTCTGCTGCTGCCCGCGTATCTGCACGCTGTCCGTGCCCGACGCGCATGATCTGTCGCTGCCCCGATGACCGAGACTGAGCCACCGTGTGACCGAGGTACGTTTGACGTGTCGATTAGAATCGACTAAAGGCGAAATCTGTCTGCCCATTATATTGTGGTATTCAGACGAACTACACCAACGTACTCTACATCGTCTCAGAATCGGAAAAAATTTTAAAAGGTAAACGTCCATATCCTAACTATAGATTCCGTTGCGTTAGGATTTATTTCGATAAGTTCAATACTGTGCATGTTGTTTGACGTTCCTCACATAACCCAACAACTAGTATCAGAGCCCAAGTTTAATTCAACCTCGTGCACAATTTAAATTTGGACTTTGCCTGTTTACATGTATTATGTGCATACGGACGCAGCGGCATAGTAGATTATAAATTGCAATAAGTTTTTGCAGGTGATTTTGAATCCGACTATTAGGGCCCGTATGTATGGATTTTAATTCATGTTGAATGTATGCTGTTTTTAAAGCCTCGGACATGTCGAGTAATTTTTGGGTTGGTGAATGCTTATAATAAATTATTCGCACGGTGGGACACCGCATAGTTTATTGCTTTCATAGAAACTCATGTACGGCTCCTGCGTAGGTCATAGGATGAATTATATAATTGTTGTTTATATTATTCATTATTGATCCAGCAAACGTGGACCAACCTTGACGGGGCGAGGCGATAAACACGTACACGGATGCCATGGTGATGATTCAATGGTGACTTTCCCAGAGACGACCAATTCAGTGGTAGTCACTGCGAAAGGGGAGTTCCAATGCCTGAATCAGAAGACACACTCAACAAGGACAGGGTTGTGTTTTCTCCGTAACATTGGAGATTGATTAATGGCCATGATAATTGGATTATAATTCCTAGTTTATTATTTCTCATTAATCATTAATGTTTTATGTGATTGCTTATGTGCAAAATCAAACATGTTTTAGAAGATCCCTAAAATAAAAATTATATTAAGTGTGTAATGGGTTGAATTAAATTACATCCAAGGCCTCCATTATAGGTTTGTCAGTGAAGTGATTTAATTCGAGCCCAAATGACGTTTTATTTCACAGTTCACAAGGATGAATCTCCTTTGGGATGGTTATAGTGAGCTATTTCAAAAGTGTACGGGTTACCCAAAGGTGGACGTATAATTTTGGTAGTAAACTTAGTACCAATTAATGGGTTACACTTAAAGTGCAAATAATTACGATAGTCCCAAAGGATAAAGTCATTTTTGTTCTTTTATAAGTTAATTGCGCTGGCCAAAAGATGAAACCGACTATTAGTTAAGTATTACTCGGCAGTATGTTAAGCTAATGGGATTTATCCCTCCTCTTGCGAATGTTTGAACCGTAGACGTCCACACTCCGTGGCCTGCGGGGATTCGGTGTTTTGAGGTGTTGGTGAATTTATTCAAATGTTGTTTAATGGGATCAATATTTGATGTATAAATTCAAAACTACTTGACTGAGTAAAGACTATGTTTGCATGATCCCAGGAATTAAAATGTCTTTCAATCCGTTCCGTAATTCTCAAAGAAAACAAACTTGTTGGTCCCAATTATATTGACTGGAAAAGGAACTTGGATATAGTGTTAACTGCTGAAGGGTACAAATTTGCTACTGTTGAGGCTTGTCCGGCTGTGCCTGATGACAATGCACCAGACCAAGAGAAAGAGGAGTATGCTCGGTGGAAAAAGGCTGACGAGATGGCGAAGTGTTACATCTTGGCATCTTTGTCAAATGTACTTCAACATCAACATCAGTCTATGAACACTGCAGCGGATATGCTACTCAATCTCAAGGAGTTATTTGGTCATCAGTCGCGGGCTGCCTGACAAGAGGCCATGAGGGTTCTGAACATGAGCATGCGCGAGGGCACTCCCATAAGGGAACATGTTCTAGCTATGATGGCCCAGCTGAATGACCTAGAGGTTCTTCTGGCTTTTATTGACGGGGAAACCCAGGTCGATATAGTGCTCCAGTCTTTCCCGAAGAGCTTCGAGCAATTCCGGTTGAATTACAACATGAATAAGATGTTGATGACTCTTTCGGAACTTGTTGCTGAACTTCAGTCAGCAGAGGGCTTGTTTCGTCAGAAAAACCAAGTTAGGGTGGCCCAGCAGTGAGAAGCTTCCACTTCTAAGGCTCCTAAGGGAAAGAAGAGAAAGAAGTCCGCAGGAAAGGGCAAAGCGGTCATGAATGACGCGCAACCTCGAAACAAAGTGATGAAGCCAAAAGGCAAGTGCCACAAATGCCAGCAGAAAGGACACTGGAAGGCAGACTGCCCTCTCCTCAAGAAGTTCGACAAAGATATATATTTTTCTTTAGTCGTTGAAACATGTTTAGCGATGTTATCTACCAGTACCTGGTGTGTAGATACAAGAGCTACTGATCATGTCTGCAATTCAATGCAGGGGTTCCATGAAATCAAGCGACTTAGGGAAGGAGAAGTTACCATCTACTTGGACGATGCTAGTAGAGCGTCAGCAGTTGCAGTGGGAGACGTCTATTTAGATTTTGGCTTAGATAGGTTTTTAGTTTTGAAAGATTGTCTTTATGTTCCTAGTTTTAGAAAGAATTTGATTTCAGTTTCTAAGTTGTTTATGAACGGTTTTTCTGCTACTTTTGATAATAAAGTTATTCGTTTTGGCAAAAAGTTCATTTTTTCTGGTTCATTAGTAGACAATCTGTACATTTTAGAATCTACGTAATCTCCACTGCAACAGAAACAATTATTTAATTCATCATCTATTCTAAATAAGAGAAATGAACCTTCTAAAATGAACGAAACATATCTTTGGCATCTAAGACTTGGTCATATTAACCTTAGAAGGATTCAAAGGTTGGTAGCAGACGGGCCCTTGGGGTCGTTAGAAGTCGAGGCTTTTCCAACTTGTGAGTCTTGCCTGGAAGGCAAAATGACTAAGAGGGTTTTTAGTTCAAAGGGGCATATAGCTGAAGATGTGTTAGGGCTAGTTCATTCCGATCTATGTGGTCCTATTAGTGTTCAAGCGAGAGGAGGTTTCGAGTACTTCGTTACGTTTATCGATGATTACTCGAGATATGGGTACATTTTCCTTCTGCACTGCAATTCTGAATGCTTTGAGAAGTTCTTAGAGTATAAGGCAGTTGTGGAGAAGCAGTTAGGAAAAAGTATCAAGTCATTACGATCAGATCGTGGTGGCGAATATCTCTCGAATTAATTTAGGAATTACTTGACGGATAATGGGATTATGTCCCAGCTGACTGCGCCTGGCACGCCTCAACAGAATGGCGTAACAGAATGGAGGAATAGAAATCTTATGGAAATAGTTAGGGCAATGATGAGTTATAGTACTTTACCAGATTCGTTTTAGGTATATGCCCTAGAAACAGCGGTATACATTATGAATAGAGTACCTTCTAAATCAGTACCTTCTACACATTGGAGTTGTACATGGTCTAGGCATAACCCCAGTCTAAGGCATCTCAGGATTTGGGGTAGTCCAGCACACGTGCTGCGAACCGATACTGATAAGTTGAACCCGAGAACAGAAGTAAGGCTGTTTGTGGGATATCATTAGGAAACGAAAGGTGGTCTATTTTATAGTCCCGAGGACCAGAAAGTAATCGTTAGCACGAATGTTAGGTTCTTGGAAGAAGACTATGACTTAGATCATAAGCCCACTAGTAGACATGTCCTCAAGAAGTTAAAGGGAGTGAGTACTTCAATACCGAGTGCGCTAGATGTTACACCACAAAGTACTGCAACACGTATCGCTATTGATGCACCTGAGCAGGTAGTACCTCGTCGTAGCGGGGTGTTGTCCGGCAGCAGTTCATGGGTCTGGAAGAGTCTTCTGAGGCCGTACCGGACGTTCTTGAATTTGACCCATGGACATACAATGAGGCAGTCCAAGATTGGGACGCAGAGTCTTGGCAAAAGGCGATGAAATCTGAAATAGGGTCAATGGACTCTAAGATGGTCTGGGATCTTATAGAGCCACCCAGTGGCGTTCGCGCCATTGGATGCAAGTGGGTCTATAAGAGGAAGAGAGGAGCAGATGTGAAGGTTGAGACCTTCAAAGCTAGGCTTGTTGCGAAAGAGTACACTCAGAAAGAAGGGTTCGATTATGAGAAAACCTTTTTGCCGGTAGCCATGCTCAAATCCATCAGGATTCTCTTGGTTGTAGCCGCTCATATGGATTATGAGATTTGGCAAATGGATGTTAAGACTGCTTTCCTTAACGGGAATTTGGACGAGGACATCTATATGCAGCAACCAAAAGGATTCACTGCAAAGGGCCAAAAGCATCTGGTCTGCACGCTGAAGAGGTCCATTTATGGGCTGAAGCAGGCTTCGAGGTGTTGGAACATCCATTTTGACGAGGTTGTCCAATCGTATGGATTTACCCAATGTCCGTATGAGCATTGTGTGTACAAGAAAAGTGATGGAAACGTGGTGGTGTTTCTAGTGTTGTACGTGGATGATATTCTTCTCATTAGAAACAGTGTGAAGATGTTATCAGACGTAAAGGTATGGTTATCCAAGAAGTTTGATATGAAGGATTTGGGAGATATAGGACATGTTCTTAGAATCAATGTCATTCGGGACCGAAAGAAGAGAAAGTTGTGCCTATCCCAATCCACATACATAGACACTATCCTAAAGCGTTTCAACATGCAGGATTCCAAGAAAGGGGATTTACCCTTTCGGCACGGAATACCTCTATCTAAGAAGATGTCCCCGAAGACACATCAAGAGGTAGAGGACATGAAGGCAGTTCCTTATGCATCAGCAGTAGGAAGCCGCATGTATGCTATGTTGTGCACGCGACCTGATATTTGTTATGTCGTAGGCATGGTAGCAAGATATCATAGTAATCCAAGACCGGAACATTGGTCTGCGGTAAAGCAAATACTCAAGTACCTACGTAGGACTAAGGAGTACATGTTGATTTACCAGGTAGATGAACTGCTTCCATTGGGTTACACCTATTCTGAATTCCAGGCATACTGGGACGAAAGCAAGTCGACCTCAGGGTTTGTGTTTACTTTAGGAGGAGGAGCCATAGTATGGAGGAGTGTCAAGCAGAAATGCGTGGCTCACACAACCATGGAGGCTGAGCATGTAGCAGGCTCAGAGGCAGCGAAAGAAGTTGTCTGGCTCAGGAATTTTCTCCTCGACCTTGATGTGGTACCAAGTTTGCTCGCTGCGATTACAGTGTTCTGTGATAACAACGGAGCAGTAGCAAATTTGAAGGAGCCACGGACTCATAAAGCTAGTAAACACATAGAGCGCAAGTACTACATGATACGAGAAATCATTGGACGAGGAGAAGTCATTGTTTCCAAGATCCAGTCAGTGGACAATGTAGCAGATCCTTTTACGAAGAGCCTACCGGCGAAAGTCTTTACAAGACACTTAGAAGGAATGGGAGTAAGATATTAGGGCGACATAGTAGACTAGTCTTTGAGAAATAGATTGAAAGAAATTGTGGTTAGTTTATATAGCCATGAGCTTACAAAGCATAAGTGGGAGATTGTTAGAGATATGTTGTAAAAGCTAGGTTTTGCAGATTCTATAACACCCCGCTATTTCATGAAAATCAGAGTGCGATTTTTCGCAACTTTTCTAAATAAAGTAAATAAAATATTCGTTTTTGCGAAATCTAGTTCGGAGTGTTACCGTGAAAATCTGACTTTTCCGAAAACCGCTAATTTTTAAACTTATAATAAAAACGGTTATAATTATATTAACCGACTACTGTCGGATCAAAAGCTGAATTCGAGTACTGAAAACTGAAGCGGAATAGCAGCGTGGCCAAAACATAACATATACATATAAAAACAAAATATCCTAAACAACTCGTCAGCTCACTCCTCGTCCCCGACCCTGTGACCTGAAAAACATGAAATACGTGGGGGCGTGAGCACTAAAACACTGTGCTCCGCAGAAACTCATACTAAAGTAAAACAGTGAAAATAATAACAATATCATGCTCCTGGTATATAAAACTGAACTGAAACTGAACTGATAATTGATACCGGTACTGAATAATCTAATACTGATCTCGTGACATACGTCACCTGTCTAAAACTGAACATCTGCCGGCACAAACTAATACCGGACACCATGTGCACACTCTAGTGGGCAGATTAGGGCCACTAGAACCCAGAATGGACCGGCGACCATTCCGAGCGGATACTGATAATACATACCTCAAACATGGTAGCGATATTATAATAAATGTAGTACTTAGTCTGAGTCCCCCACCTGAACTTCTGAAAATGAAAGTAGTGCTGATGTCTGATCAAACTGAAATATAATATAAACAATTACTAATGACTATGCTCAGACTGATAAATTAACTGATTAATTATGTTAAGATGCTCTACTAGACTTAACATGATATTCGGACTTAATCGGTATAACTGGAACCGGTTAAGTACAGAACTGAACTGATATTAATTTACTAGACTGAACTGAACCCAGCATTTTTACTGAAAATGATACTGAAATCAAGAACCAGGACTGAAATATAAAAATAGGGGCTGAACCGGGACTGAAACTTTAAAATACGGACTGAACCAGTCCAGCCGGTCTGAACCGGTCTGGACCAGACTGCCGGTCTGCTGAGCCGGGCAGTCGGGCGCTGCTCGGCCAGCGGCCTGCCAAGTGCTGCGCGCACGGGCGCTGGCTGGCCTGGCCACTGGCGCTGGCTACTGGGCAACGCTGAGCATGACCTGAGGTGCTGCTGAATGCTATGCGCATCGGCTGCTACCTGACTGGGCACTGTCGGGTGTTACCGCACACCACGACGTGCAACTGGGCACTAAAGAGCGCGCACAGGCGCTGACTCACATGACTGGCACCTTGCAGCACTGTCGTGCGATACCCACGGTGCTGGCTACTCGGGCGGCCTGCTGGGTGTTGCCGAGGCCACTGGTGTGCGATGCTGCGTGCTGGCGGGTACTACCGCAACCTAGCGTGCTCGACTGGGCGTGGCAAGTGCGTACGCGCATTGCCAACCACTGACTGCCGTTACGGGCGCTAAGTGCCGCTGCCATGGGCATGCGCACACACTGGCAGCCCGTACTGCTTGACTGCCAGCACGCACAGCCGCTATGTGCGGCAGCGTGTATACGTCCGGCCCTTGCCAGCCGTCCGGCGACTACTCTCGACCAATCTAACTCCAAATGACTTAAACTGACATGATATGAACATGAATACCGAATTAACCTGAAAACATGATTTTTTTTTTTTTACAAACGGTGGAACATGGCCGTGGCGGCTCCCGTGCGCCGCTGACGGCGTTAGGCCGTTTTACGACCAAACTCGATTTTCTCTCGGCAATTAATATTCCACTGAACATGAAACATAATTTACTGAATGAATTGACATGAAAGTTCGATGGTTTGATACTTAACATAATCAGTCATGGTGCTCGACCCGTGGTGCGTGCTACGTGCGCGACCACGTCCTCGACCGAATCACCGTACAACATGAACATTTATCAAGAAACACAATATAAATGAACATGATATTGAATAATAAGGCTGATCATATAACAACTACTCGAAAGTTTGTTGATTCACACATGAACATGATTAACCTACGCCACACGCACGGCCGACGCAATGAACATGACTAATTAATTGGAACTAACATGATCTTGAACCTAACTTTGATCTAAAAAGAAACACGCTACTATCAACTCATCTCAGCAAGGAGATTACCTCTTCACTTGTCGATAACTTCCGCTAGGTGCGGCGCTCATACATGTACTATGATCCCTCGGCGTGCGGTGCGTGCGTTGCTTGCGGTAGCTTATAAGTCTTTAGGGAAAATATCAATTGCTCACTTAACTCTCTCTCAAGCTCTCTATACTTGAATGTAGTAACACTGAACATATATATATAGGAGGAAGGAGATGAAAATTTTCCCAAACTCTCACATATATATATATACACGGCACTAAGGAGGATGATGACACAAAGCCTTGGTGGCTTCCCCCATGAGTGACACTTGCTCCAAGATAATTGGCTTTAAGGTGATTAGTCACCATAAAATCCTCTTAAGATGCCACGTGTGGATACTTGAAAGAGAGGAAGAATTATTTCCTATGCCTTAAGAAAGCTACGGCTTTTTGATAAAATTGAACAAAATTGCTTAATTGCTACGGCTATTATTCCTTTAATCGTGATTAATTATTAATTAATCACTAAATTATACCTAATTAATTATTAAGCATAATACTTAATTACCAAAATTATTCCGAACGGAAACGAAACATCGAAAATAATTTCGGATAATTCTGACTGAAAATAATTAATTCCGAAAATAATAATCGACAACGTTATTATATCGGAACTAAAATATGAATTATATTATTAATCTAATGAGCTATTCTTGACTGAATAATTAATTCCGAACTCATTAATTAAATAAACGAATCGGAATTAAATCTGGAAATTTATTCGGTTACTTAAATAATTAAACCGAATAATTTATCGACTAATAGTCGAACTTGGAATATGACTAGCTGATTAACTCGAACTTGAACATGAACATGATTATTTATTAACAAAGGCTAGCTTAAATCTAAGAGCTAGTATTTTCCTATATTAATAAAATACGGGGCGTTACAGATTTTATCGATCCATTTTGATCTGGCCATCATGTTTCAGTCGAAGTATATATGTTTGCAGTTTATTTATTTATGCAAATCATACTCCATGTCTTATATTGAGATAGTGTGGTTCGAAGTATTTCGAACAGAAAGATCATCTATCAGTTCCTTATAAGACTAAACTATTCGTTCACAGTTTAGACAGGCAGTGAGACCCCTCTTGAAAAAAGACTGTAGTGTATTCTTGATTCAGTTGGTCTTTAACCAAAGAATTACACTAGCACTTATGTTAAGTGTTGAACAGGACCACAGAAGGATAATGTTATGAGGCTCACTGATCGTAACCTAGACCTTCAGTGATTGATTCGTTCTCTTAAGTTGTGAGATAATATAAAATAGGCATATATATTTATCTCTTATTTATTTGATTTACCAAGTGATTCCTATTTTATTAGAATGACATACGAGGTACTTTGGTATGTAAGAATAATTATATGATGTGCTATTATAAATTATTTATGGTCACAATGTTCCAGTGCGCTGGATTGATGACGTCCCCGAAATGAGTTCAGGAATGTACATTATGTTAAACCCTCCATGTAGACGATTGTCTGACATAATGTTTAAGGTTCTGAGTGGTACTAATTTCGAAAATGAATAAGAAGTTGATTAATTAATTTGTCAGTAATTTAATTAATCAACGGACGTTAAATCTTAAACATAGGGAGGTAAATTGATCAATCGGATTAATATTATTTAATCATGGAGGCTTGATTTTAAATATAAAATAGTGGCTTAATGGGGAGAGCAATAATATTACTCTAGTGGGATGTTTTATTATTTAATTACATTAAATAGGAATTAATTTTATTCCATATTAATTAATTTAATTAGGAAAATAATATTCCTACTAGAATCTTCTCTTGGAATTAGGAGACTAAGGAGTCTTCTAGAAGATGAAGATTAGTAGGAGATATATTTTCTACATTATATTATTAATTGGAGTAAGATTAGGTTTCCTAAATTAAGAATTAATTTTATTCCATGATTATTAATTAGGAAAGGTATTCCTACTAGGATCTTTTCTAGTGTTAGGAGACTAAGGAGTCTTCTAGAAGAGTGAGATTAGTAGGAGATCTCCTTCCTACATTGATTTAGTATTGGAGTAGAATTAGGATTGCTAGGCCTAATGGGATAAGCCCATATTTAGTACCTCCTTAAGGTCCTTAATGGAGCCTATAAATAAATCAAGTCCCAACCTCTTC
>CACSLK010027832.1:1170959-1194097 GCA_902706635.1 Striga hermonthica
ACAATAATTAATCAATAATTATTCTCAAATAATCCATAATCAAATGGGGTATTACAAGCGCATCACTTGCGCCCGATGCACGTCCGCTGATGCCCGCGTATCCGCACATTGTCCGCGCTCGACGCGCACGATCTGTCGCTGCCCTGACGACCGATACCGAGCCACCGTGTGACCGAGGTACGTTTGATGTGTTGATTAGAATCGACTAAAGTGCAAATCTATCTGCCCATTAGATTGTGGTATTCAGACGAACTACACCAACGGTACTCTACATTGTCTCAGAGTCAGCAAAAATATTGAAGGTAAACGTCCATATCGTAACAATAGATTTCGTTGCTTTAGGATATATTTCGATAAGTTTAATATTGTGCATGTTGTTTGACGTTCCTCACATAACCCAACACGGGCCAGACGGCCCGCGCGCGTTTTTCTTCCTGGCAGAAAGGGGCATGCGTGATTTGGGCCTGGAAAGGTTTGGGCTGCGAAAAAAAACTAATCACAATGGGCCAAAAAAACACATCTTGGGCTGCGAATATACAAGCAAAATAGGATGCTGGTTTACTAGGATTTGGGCTGCGAGTTTTCGAACTATAAAAGAAGAACCGAAGCTATGCCCGCTTGCCTTTGAATAAAAACAATATGTCACGACTTGCAGAAAAAATTTCAGATGTCTGGAAGATTCAACTGCAATTTTGAGTACGACGAAAGCTCGAAAAAAAATATTTACAGATATCAGGTTTCGAGAGGCAACTAAATTTTCAAAAATACCATTTTATCATAGTTCGAAATACTTATAAAAATCGGGTTCTCGACCGAAAAAAGAAATGACATAACCGGTTCGAACGGCTCAAATATACGAACACAACGACGACCCAAAAATATAACGAGACTCCGAATAACCTATACCACCCACAAAAAATTAAAGAGCTCGATTTATACAATATGCGAGAGTTCCAACGATCCACGATAACATTTACAAATCTTAATTGGATAAACAAAACAATTTTTTGAGTCGATACTCAATGAATAAACGAACACGATATAATCAATGAATTATCAAAAGCACGTAGGAGTAACTGAATAGGGTTCAAAATAATTTACTCGACTTCGGGAATCTACGAGATTTTCTGATACGGGTCGGATGAGCGTCTTCGGAACTCAAAACTTGAAACTTCGTACACCGTGACTGATTTCAACCGACTCGTGGTTTCTATTTTCCAACGACAAGGCTACGCACAGGAGAAGGTCTCGCTGGAGAGCTCGCCAGAAAGAATGGCGGATAGAGCTCTGCTTGATTCTCACGACTGTCTGCTGCTACCCCTCTTTGGACGGACTAAGGATGATCAAGAACTCGGATGGACGTCGTTTTCAAGCTCGTATGGACGTTGACTTCTCGAACGGCTGTCAGAGGTGTTCACCAGAATCAATGGTGAACAGAGCTTCTGGTTGGAGTCGAGGCCATTGCAGGTTCGGAGATGGGGTGGCGACCAGATTGTGCACGACTCGCGGCAGTGTGGCTACTGAGAGGTCGACGTCGGCAGGAGGATGCTGGAGAATAGATCTCTAGCCGGAGAAGAAGGTGCAAGCAGCAATTCTCTTTTTTTTAAAAAAAAAGGTAAGATGCTGATACGAGAGAGAGAGAGATGTGTTTACTGCGGAGTGAAGGAAATTTATCTCCTTCTTGACCGAGATTTAAGAAACGAGGAAGAGTCGTTTGAGAGATAAAAGAAAATTGCTGCAAAATCGTAACAAAAGCGAACGTGGGGGAAGGAGAAGACTCAGTCACAATCTATCAAGTGGCTGAGAACATATACACAATTTGGTCCTAGGATAATTAACTCAAAATGGGCCAAAGAAAATACAAGACATTGGGCCATCACAATTTAAATTATTATGGCTAGGAAATAACTCCTTTGGGCTGGGAAAAACAAAAGAAGAATGGCCTAAAAATTAAATTAACTAGCTGGAATTAAATAGCACAAACGGGCTAGAATTAAATTCCGCTTGGGCCGAGAATTCAAAAACAAATTGAGGAATATCGAAAGACTAACCGATTGATGACGAACAATTAATAGGATATTACGATTCATTAAATTAACTAGAAGAGAACATCTAATTAATTAATATAAGTCTAAACGAGAATTATCGGGCTAATAATACAATATATACAATTAATTCAAATAAAAATAATAATGACGATAAATAATATTTGAAAAATTCAATATTCGAACGGGGCGCTACAAGACAAGTCTTAGAGGAGTTAAGGGGTGAAGACGATAGTTCCCCACTGAGTGCACAAGTAGATACACCACATATTACTACAACATGACACATTGAGAGTGTAACAGTGAAGACAATACGTAGTGGATATATCACATCACATGCACACTTTCTTCTTTCTTGCGTTCCAACTCCATCCTATCGTTCGATATTTTTGTCAATAAATCACATCCGTTCTTTCTTGTAAGTCTTAGTGCACGAATTTCTGCAGTAAACTTATCAGGAATGGAAGATTGTGATGCTACCTTTTTTTCCTTTTTTTTTCGCCATATCTCTACCTTCGGGACGAGAAATCACAAAACCATCACTAACTGAATTTCTGGATTTGAGTGAATTGAATAATCTCCATCTTAAGTAGTCCTTGATCTTTTGGAACTGCCATGACTTTATTCATTATTCGCTTCCTCTTCAGGGCGTGAACGAGTTGAATCACGATCTAATTTTAATTCCCATTTGGGATGCTTTCGCATGACTTTTTCAAACACATGCACGTCTGTAAACTTGCTACCACTAGCTTCATAAATTATATGAGCTTCTTTTTCAACATCTTTCATGCTCATTCTGCTCCTTTTATTTCTGTATGCTTCCATGTAAGCACATCTCCACTTGTTTACATTTTCATTAGGGCGTTTATAACGACCTTTCATTGAATCCAAGTTACTTTCACCAATTTCTTCTGGATTTTCCAATCGAGCTTGCTCAAACATTTGAGCTATGCGTGACCATAATGAAGAACCCTTCTGATTCTTGCCACACATGTTGTCTTCGCTAACGAAACACCAAGCTGACATTAGAGCAAGATATTCCGCTATACTCCAACTAACATTTTTCGTTCCTTTTTTAGGATTTGTGTGTTTCTGTTGCACATTTTGAAATAGATTTCGAGAGATGTTTCGTGGGGTTGGGCATTTACAGAAACTAGAAATTGGGTAAGATTAGGAGAAAATGACACTTGTGAATAATTTTTGAAATTCTTAAACTTTGGAGAAGAACCTGGAAAATGCCTGTGAAAAACAAGATGAGAAACTTCATATGGAGATGCTGGTATAGGTATCTGAATTCCAATTATCAAATGCTTAAGAGGAAAATACCCATAGACAGTATTTGTTGCATTTGTGGGGAGATGGGTGAGGATCTGGAACACATTCTGTTTAAGTGTTGAAGAGCTGTGAATTGTTGGAAAATTAGTGGACTGCAGTGGGAGCATTTTGGCAGGAAAGATTGGTCTTTTAAAGACTGGTGGGGAGATTTGTGTTTAGGAAAAGGGGGAGAGTGCTTTTAGGACAGAATCAACCTATCTACTTATCTATTATGGTGGCTTTGGAGAACTAGAAACTCTTGGGTCTTCAATAAAGTCAGATGCAAAAATAAGGACATAGTAGATGGAGCATGGAAGGAGTGGAGGGAGTTTGAAGAGGCTAATGTGAAATCTAAGGGGATAGCAAGGAGGAAACTGAAAGGAGACTTTAGGGATGGCAGTAGTGGGGGGCAGAATTCATCAGGTAGAGAGGT
This sequence comes from Striga hermonthica, assembly GCA_902706635.1. Taxonomy (NCBI): domain Eukaryota; kingdom Viridiplantae; phylum Streptophyta; class Magnoliopsida; order Lamiales; family Orobanchaceae; genus Striga; species Striga hermonthica. The sequence continues at coordinate 1,174,752 of CACSLK010027832.1, forward strand.
AGGACAGTTAACTCTAACTGTCAGTGCCTCATTATTCCCAGATGGAAGGGTTGGTTACGGTGCTTTAGTGGAAGAGGATAGAGGTGTGAAGTTTAGCTGGAAAGAATGCTTGGAAAGGGCTGCAAACGAGGATGAAGCTATGCTCAAAGCTGTGAGATGGAGCCTGATGAAGCTGCAGAATACTGGATGTGCTGCAAATATATGTTGTTGTGTTGACTCTTATCAAATGGCTCAAATTCTAAACCAGAAGGAAGAAACCAATGCTGCAGGAGCTGATTTGGTAGCTGAAATTTATACATTTGTAGCCTTGTTCCCAAAGTGTTATTTTGTTTATGATAAGGTAGCTTGTTTTAGTTCTTTTGCTTTGGCCTTGGAAGCTTTTCAGGGAGGTTAGTGTGATCTCTCGTTGCTTGTAGTAGTTCGATTTGCGGAATTGCTTATAAGTGTGTACCTATTTAGGTATTCGGGTTGTATGAACATTTGCCTTTGAGTTTTTAATATATTGGTTGTTGGTGTTGGAAAAAAAAAAAAAAGAGGTATTACTCAAAATTTGGATCCATATAGTATTTGTTGAAAATTAGGAAAAAAAAAAATAGATGATAAAATTAATAAGTTATGATTAAGAAAAAAGGGTGAAAGGAGAGAAATTTTAGTTGTGATCTAAAATGCAAAAATTTAAAATTGGTCCTATAATTTGGCCACTGTCCAAAAAAACCACCCCTGTATTGACCACTTTCAATTTAGATCCTATAATTTGTCGATTTCATCAATCTTGGTCATTTTTTATCCGTACCCTGGATTAAAAAGTGACGTGGCATGAAAAAAGGACCAAAATTGATGAAATCGACAAATTATAGGACCAAAATTGACATTCCACGTAGATCGTAATCACGCCACGTAACCTTAAAAAACTGACACGTCATGCCACGTCACTTTTTAATCTAGGGTCCGGATAAAGAGGACCAAAATTGATGAAATCGACAAATTATATGACCTAAATTGAAAGTGGTCAATATAGGGGTGGTTTTTTGGACAGTGGCCAAGTTATAGGACCAATTTTGAAATTTTGCCTGATCTAAATTATATCAAGAGTGGTCTTTATTTATAGAGAATGAAAAAATACGAATTTCGATATTTTATTTTTTTAATATATAATAAACTCAATAATTGAGTTATTTTATTTTATTAAAATAAAATTATGGCTTTCAATTAAAAAGGGACATGTGTCACATTTCTTATCTAACTCACCAATAATTGAATTAAAAAATAAAAAATAAAAAAGCGTCATGCGCCCGGTTGCGACCCAAGGTCACAATGTGACGTGTTCCGTGTATTATCCTCTCTTTTTGCTTTTTTTTTCTTTTTTCCTTTTTTCCTGGTGACCCACCGATAAGATTGGTTTGAGAATTGATATGAATTTGCACATTTTCTCTCTTCAAGCTTATAAGGACAAAATTTGAGGGAAAAGAAGTAAATGAGTAGCTTAAGGCACCTAAACCTTAATAAAATCAGTCAAAGGGTTGTTTGGGCGTGTGGACGAAGGCTCTTGGAGCTAGTCAAAGGTTTCCTAAGAAGCCTCCCACAAATTTGAATTTTACAAGGCAACAAGACTGCCAAAAATTCCTAAGAAGCCTCCCATGTGATGTGCCTTGTAGACCAAATTTTGCCTTAGGAATTTTTGGCAGTCTTGTTGCCTTGTAATATTCAAATTTGTGGGAGGCTTCTTAGGAAACCTTTGACCTACCCAACAGGACCAGGTGCAGAGCTCCGAGGGCTTGGAGCATGTACAACTCATCCTCTTACCCCAGGAGTTTTCCCCTATACGAGAGGGACCTATCCAGGAGATCCCAGAGCACCGGAGACCACAGACAAAATCGATGACTACGCAACTCTCTGCTAGCCGAGTTCTGACCCTACCATACATACAGACATAACCTAACCACGGACATCTCCAGTTAGGCGGTTCCACTGACGTTTGACATGTCAGTCACATCGCTTATATGGAATGCCCGTGGTCTGGCTAATAGGACCACCCTTGCTCATGTTAGATCTCTCAATCGTGAGCATAACCCTGACTTTGCGGCTTTCTTAGAGCCTATGTCTCGTGACCCTTCTTTTGATGTTTATTCGCGACGCCTTCGCTTTCATGCCGGGATGGGAAACACCTCTAAAGATTTGGTTTTTCCACTCGCGTGACTTTACTTGTCAGATCCTTCGAGATACTGATCAAGTCTTGCACGTGAAGCTCACCGCCGCCCATCTTCCGGAGTCGATCTTCCACACCTTGGTTTACGCTAGCTGTGCGAGGGTTGGTTGCTATGACCTCTGGGACATCATACGTGAGATTACAGAGAGTATGGAGGGATTACCGTGGATGATTAGCGGTGATTTCAACATATTCTTGCATCCCGATGAACGCATTGGTAGTGTATCGGACCACTCTGCGGAGATCTTAGATTTCTCGCATGTTGTATCGAATTGTGAGCTCATCGACGCTGGTTATGAAGAAGCTCCCTTTACGTGGGAGAGGGCCAGAGTTAAGGAGAGGCTCGACCATGCCCTCTACTCAGAGGCGTGGACGAGGGTGTTTGCGACCACGATTGTAACGCAGCTTCCTCGAATTGGATCTGACCATGCCCCTTTTTTGATTCATTGTCGGTTCTCTATTTCCCCTCGGCGAGCGTCCTTTCTTTTCTAGAACATGTGGGTCCGCCACCATTCATACTACGATACTGTTGGAGCCCCCTGGCAGCAGGCTACGCACCTCTATGGGAAGCGCAACCTGGAGGAGAAGCTCAAGAGACTCCGCCGCGTTTTGAAACAGTGGAACTGGACGATTTTTGGTTATATTTCTCAGCGCCTTACTGCAGCTCAGACTGCATATGCGGAGGCGGAACAGACCTATGATTTCGATTCTTCACCAGAGAATAGGTCCGAGATGCACTGCTGCCATGCTGAGTACCAGTTGCGCCTCCTCATGGAGGAAGATTTCTGGAAGCAGAAGGCTGCTGTGCGCTGGGTGGCTATGGAGAAGTGTAATACCAAGTTCTTTCAGGGATTCGTGAGGCAGAAGCGAGTCAAGCCGTATATCCATAGTGTCGAGGATAACGAGTCATACATGACCAAGAGTCCCAAATACGGGAGTCGGCTAGGGCTTACTTCCACTCTCTCTTTTCCTATGAGCGGGATTTGCTTACGCACCCCAACCCGACCCTCTTTTCGACCATCTTGTAGTCGGTCGACCTTGTTTACATCTGTGACCTCCCGAGTAAGGAGGAAGTTAGGGAGGCTGTGTTTGGGATCGATCCCAACAGTGTCTCCGGACCGGATGGTTTTTCATCCCTCTTCTTCCAGTCTTGCTGGGAGATTGTGGGTACTGACGTAGAGGAAGTTTTGAGGTATTTTTTCTCTGGCCACCAGATGCCAGAGTCCATTACGGCAACCTCCAACATATTGATCCCGAAGAGATCGGGACCTAGTTCTTGGTTTGACTAAAGACCTATCAGCTTATACATCGTGACTAACAAGATCATTTCTAGAGTCCTCAACGGTCACCTCGCCCCTCTCCTCCCCCACCTTGTCTCTCCGAACCAGAGTGGATTTATCAAGGATCGAGTCATTAGTGATAATATCCTACTGGCTCAGGAGATGATACACGACATCTCTCATGCAAATCGAACACGAACCTCGAACCTCGTGCTGAAGGTAGACATGGCCAAAGCATATGATAGGGTCGAGTGGTCGTTTCTCAGAGAGGTACTGTTTCAGATGGTATTCTCTAACCGTTGGATTAGCTTTGTGGAGGCGTGTGTGGAGCACTGCACATTCTCCGTTTTGATTAATGGTAGCCCCACGACCTTTCTCCCTTCTACCCGCAACCAAGGGGACCCCTTATCCCCCTCCCTTTTTGTTCTGGTGGCTGACTATCTCTCTTGCTGCCTTGACGACTTCATTCGCGATTTTCCGAGGATGACCTACAGCACGCGTGGCTGTGGGCCTCCCATTTCCCACCTTTCTTACGCAGATGACATTATCATTTTCGCTCGTGCGAATGATAATGGGCTAGTAGCAATCATGAGTCTTTTGGACCACTACAGTGAGACATATGTCTAGCTAGTCAGTGTTAGTAAGAGCATCTATATCATGGACCACCACGTTGCAGACCATTGGGCTCACCAGATTCACGAGCGCACTGTATTTGCTCGTGGGGACTTACCCATCCCTTACCTTGGGGCCCCCTTGTACAAAGGCCATCTTTCCTATGAGCTTTTCATTGACGTACGTCAGAGGATGATTGACTGGATTTCTGGCTGATCACATAGACACCTATCCTTCGGAGGTCGACTTGCTCTAATCAAGAGCACTCTTTGTGCCCTCCCTCTTCACCTTCTCGCGGTGCTTGACCCCCACCAATCTACGATTCATGAGTTAGATCAGATCTTAGCCCGCTATTTTTGGAGCTATGGCGAGGGCTCGCGAGGTCGGCGGCAGACCCACTAGGTGAAGTGGGACTTCATCTGTCGTCCACACTCTGAGGGTGGGCTAGGGATTCGGTGTTTCTCTGATGTGGTTACTGCGTTTTCCTACAGGATGTGGTGGCGCCTTAGGGAGGCAAGTCCCTTTGGGCCCAATACCTCCTGAGGAAATACTGCCCTGGTGGTGCTGCCCATCCTTGCAGGGTGACAGCCACCGCTCGGGATAGTCGACAGTGGAGACGGCTCACCAGTGTTGGCAGGAGTGCTCAGGAGCACATTTTTTGGACCTTGGGTTCTGGGGAGGTTAGCTTGTAGGATGAGTGGTGGTTCGGCGAGGCCCCTCTCTCGAGTACTGAGCCAGTCACTCACCTGCCTTTCATGCAGGTGAAGGACCTTTGGACGGGAGGTTTTTGGGATAGGAATAAGATGAAGGATATTCTTGGTGAGGGTGGGGGTTTTATTAGTCTAGAGATTGACCAAATCCGACAGATTCCCCTTCTGGAGGGAGATCTGGATGGCATGATGTGGAGACTTACATCTTCGGGTGCATTCTCTACGTCATCAGCCTGGGGAGATGTGAGGCTGGGCAACCAGCCAAACTGCCTCTCCGGGGCCATATGGACCGACCTTATCACCCCGACCATTTCTATCTTTTTATGGCGCCTCCTATTACGGCACATTCCCATTGACACTGTGATGCAGGCAAGAGTGTTCTCCTTCCCCTCCCACTGCTATTATTATGCTGAGACTGGTACCTTTGAGATCGAGACTTTCACCCATCTTTTCCTTGAGAGTGAGACTGTGAGGAGAGTGTGGGAGCACTATGCCAGATATACTCATATTACCCCTACCCACTACAGACAGTTTTTTTGAGCTTCTGAGTTTTTTCTCACACTGCACACACAGTAGACAGGTGAACTTCCTTATTCCTTGTCTGATCCTATATGCCACCTGGACAGAAAGGAATAATGCGAAGCATAGGGATATTATATTTTTTTGTGCTCATAATATTTTGCAGGTTGACAGACACCTCTCTTTCCTCACCGCCCTGGGTAGAATCACAACGAGAGACTGGACAGGGTGTACACCGCCCCATCGTTTGAGGCCACCACCTCCTTACCTGTCCAGCATCCACGACCGAGGACCTATGTGGCTGAAACCCAAGGCCCCTTGGGTTAAACTAAACACTGATGGCGCTTTCGACAGACATACCAAAGCTGCTGGAGGAGGGGTTCTGATTAGGGATCATGGTGGAGCACTCATCTCTACCTTCCATGCGCCACTCTGGGCCTCCTCGAGTTATGATGCAGAGATTCAGGCGCTCCAGATTGGTCTTGAGATTGTCGCCTCGATCTCCTCTCATGTCTGGATAGAGATGGATGTTGCGGCTGTCATCACACTTTTGACATCTGGCCATCAGGGCTCATGACAGATCCAACTTCCTCTTATGTGTATCAGAGACACCCTCCGCTCGATCCATTACCAGGTCTCACATGTATTCCGGGAGGGAAATCGGCCCACTGATTTCTTTGCTAGCACGGGGGCATCTATACCCCAGAGACGCACCCTTCTTCTTGAGGAAATTCCCCTCCGGCTTCGGACGCTCATTCGGATGGACCAGTTAGAGTACCCATCCTTCAGATTCGGTCGACCGCCACCACCTGCCCCAGACTAGATTTGACATTTTGGACCCCATGGCAGGTCACTCTTACCAGGAGGACCTTTTATAAGGATTTGTTTTTAGATCCATATCGGATATTATCGTGATCCTTGTTTTTTGTTTTTTTTTCTGTTTTTGATGTTGCTCTATGTATTTTCGACTTTGATGTAGACCATTGACTTTGTAGCCCTATCTAGGCCATTATGTAATACTTCATTTCTCGTGGTTTTAAAAAAAAAAAAACCATGTGATGTTGCTATCTAAAAAAAAGTTATTGTGCCAAAAAAAAAAGGCACATCACATGGGAAAATTTTATAACTACCCCGCTTTAAGAAAAGAATTCTGCAATAATACCAGTCACATATACAATTCCAAATATACTCCGAAATTAGACACAATTAGCAAAACATAAAATATTTATAAATAATGAGTAACTGTACAACGGTTCGTCCATCGCAATTGATACTAGAAGAGTTTGTAACGTCCCGTTATTTTAATAGAAAAATACAGAATTATTTTTTTTTAAAAATATGAGTTAAATTTTTTAAAAATCAATTTTAAAGGTTTAGATAACGGGCGCTACTCAACAACTCTACATATCTACAGTTAAGTCAACACTTAAATCCCGGGAAATACAACCATCCCGATAAACATCTCATGCCAACAATAAACATGCCTTGACATTTATTCAATCATAAACATAATTTCAATTCATAATTCCAAAACAATTATTTAAATTCATAGTCTAGCATGCATAAAAACCCAAATACATGGTTCAGTCTCCAATAACACTAATAAACATGTCTGGCAACGAGATAAATAATAAATAAACAAGCGGAAGTAGATAAAATAGTTCAATATCAATTATATGACCCGCCTCGCTCGTCTTTCGCCACAACACCAACTCACCCTAAAAAGAGATATAATAGTGGTGGTGAGCGAACACTTGCTCACCGTGGGAATACCATGCAGTCTAATTAATACAAATACTTAAAATCATAATCGCAACATGAAAACAAATCGACTAGTCCACCCTCCCTAAACACAACCACACTCATATGATCACACCTAACCTATCAATCTCGAAAAAATATAGGGACCAAGTCGTCCCCACGAAAAAGACAGGAGCCGTCGGTACGAAAAAGACGGGAGCAACCGTATATGTAATATCACACGAACTAAGATCTCTAAAGGCTAGAGTTAAGCCTCATAGACTATTGGTTCACGTGCATACATAGATTATCAAGCCAAGCATTTATAGAAATTAACATACATGGTAAGGTTTATCAACACCCACCTGGTAAATCGAGATAGGCGAGAATAAAATGATTGGTAGTAGGCCAAGGCTCGACTACTCACACACCTACATTTAAATGAGATAATATATCAATAATCTATCTCATTACTCGAGAATAATCGAAAACCCACACTTAATCAAAATTAAGGGTTAAGGGTTTTTATCAAATTTTTCGTGGACTTGTAACTCTCGAACTTGGAAAAGAAAATACTCGGAAAAATAATATGGGGTCTCAAGACTTAAAATAATTTTTAAAATTGAAATTGGAACGAAAAACGGGCTTCCGGGACTCAAATTAGTCACAAGGGGCACACATGACCTTAATTCCGCATGCTGGGCTGAAAATTGTCAAAAAGTTGGGCCTATACGCACTACTTGGGCCGCGCCTTAAGGTCTGATTCCAGCTGAACATGGGGACTGGGAATTGAGCTTGCGGGCCAGGAGCTGCAGAGACATATCGGGCTTCTTGCGGGCTGAATTCGGGCCAAACTGTAACGTCCCGTTCCGTTATTAATAAAAGCGATATATTTAGTTCCTAGTTTGAACTATTTTCCTTTTATTAATAATGATCGTTTTAAGTTTTGAGCCAGTTATTAAGTATTTCAGTTCTAAGTTCGACTTTAAGTCGAAAGTATAATTCAGTTAATTTTTATATTAGTAACCGAGTCAATTCTAGTAATTAATTCTGATCCGTTTATTTTATAAGTGGACATTAGAAATTCTTTATTAGTTGGGATTAATTATTTTAAGTAGACATATTAATCGAGATCGAGAAAACTCGAGGAATTTGTCGAAGTCGAACCGCAATCGGAACCGAACAAGTCCGGACCGTATGCACATGCACCTAGCCATTTGCGCCGGGCTCATAAACTCCAACCAAGGATAAGTGAAGTTTTTTTTCTTCACATGGTAAGATTCCCAGCCAAATTTTAAGTTGAATTCCGAGACACCTAGTTGAAAATTAAGTTAAATTAATCTACACCTAAGCCTCTTTCATGAACATGTGTCCTTACGAGTTTGAAAGTGATTTTAGTATGTCTCCACCATCAATTATAGAAGTCACGTTAGTGGGAATGGGATTTATATATACTAGTACAACACTCGTGTATTACACGGGTGCTTGCTAATTTTTTTCTTAAAATTTAAAATTAATGAGAAAAAGTAGTTTGAAAATTTAAATACCTTTTATAAAAATAAATATATTATTATATATTTATTATGATACTTTTTATTTGTGTGACTTACTTGTATTTTATTATATTAATTTTTTAACTTACAATATATAACTACATTAAATATAAATATATCAATTGAGAAATAATTTTATTTTTCTAATGAATTTTAATGAATATTATTATTTTTTATTATTATAAAGATAAATATAATTTATTTATTTTATATATACAATATGGATGTCAAATCGAAGATCATCAAAAGATAATTAATTTGATATATATTATATATGTAAAACCGATAAGAAATACAAAAGTTATCAACTTTTAAAATACATTTATAATTCAATAGCTTATTGAAGGAAGCAAATCAAAATTTAGGGATATATTAGTCACTTAGTACTTCACTATGTAAAATTACAAATAATTAAAAGGTTATATTAGTAAAAGTGATATTAAAATACCTAAGTTAGCTAAATAATATTAAAGTGATATTAAAATACCTAAGTTAGCTAAATAATATTTATGGAATACCCGAACCTAGATTATTAATTATTAATATATCAATATATATTATTTGTCCAAACCTAATTACGAAGCATGATTCTTCGCCAAATATGATTTCGAAGCACCAGAAGCTGCCACGTAAGCTCGGCGCATTCGAGAATTATATATAGGGAGGATTATGCCATTTCCTTCACGCACTCAACATATTTCAAAAATTTTCATCTTAACTTAGCCCAAGTCCGAGAAAGCCGAGAGGAGTATTAAAGGAAATTTTTGTCTTCCACCACTATCAATTGTCGTGCTTGAGAAGTAGAGAGGAGCTTATCTAAAGTTTACTTAGTATATATCATAAGAATTCTCCATAACTTAGCCATATATTGAGTAAAAACCGACGCCGACGCTGAGAGAAGGCTCTTGTTGGACTTTTCGTACGTTGCATGCGAGGTAAACGAGTTTAACTTATTTTTCTGTCATTATAGAATATCATAAGAGTTATTATGATAATAAATCCGACCATGCATGCGTTTAACGGGTTAGTTCCGAATTTAAACATTTAGACATTAAATTCAGGTTTTAAGATAAAAGCATGTCTAAGACGAGTTTAGTACATTAAAAATCTTTATAAACCATAATTTCGATGTTGGTAAAGTTTTAACGTGTTTTGAGTCCAAGTGCTCGGTTATCTAGGAGTTGATTTTTAGCGTATTTTTACTCCCGTGTCATTGTATAGTCCAATCGAATTATACTGATTTTTCTTTGTATTTGTTTTTCATCTTATTAGATCATGTTATGTTATTTTGAGAGGTCTTTACCGGAATAAGTTGTCGGACGGCCGGTAAGGCACCGGTCGTAGACGTTGGCCGCACATAGCGTGCGCAACACGCCAACCGCGAGTTAACTCGACCTTGAATGTCTCATTGTAGTAGTAAGTAGGCAAAGTGTACGCACGCCCAGTAAGCGTGACTCTTTTGGTCTTAGCGCACGTCGTTAGTGTCCGACCGTGCCAAGTCAGTTAACGAACCGGAGGTTCGAGTATTTTTCAGTTTGTATATTTTGGTTCGAGTATATTTCGAAAATGTTAGTATTTTACGAGCCGAATTAGTTTAGTTTAGCTATATCAGTAATTTCAAGACTTAGTATAATTTTTGTCGAACCCTTAAAGTGTTCCATTTAATCCGGATAAGTTAGCAGCTTAGAATCGAGCATCATAACGTCTGTTTGAGTATATCTGAGCATAGTACTTATTATATGATATTTATATATATTTTTTCAGTTTGAGCGGACATCCGTTCCAGTCAGCACTTACATTTTCAGAACGAGCAGTACAGGTGGGACCCAGCCTGGGTATTACATTCACTATAATACAGTTACCATGTCGCAGGTGTGTGTGTATATATATATATATATATATATATATTATCCGCTTAGGGTGGAGGCCAGATGCCTTAATAGCCCATCCTATGTTCTGGTGGAGGCCAGATGCCTTAATATGCCATAAGAGTGTGCACATGGTTACCAAACATAGTGTCCTGGAGTTAGTATGATTTCAGTTTCAGTTCAATTATATGTATATGCCAAAGATCATGATATGGTTAATATTATTGTTGTTTACTTTAATCTGGGTTTCTGCGGAGCACAGTGGTTTTTCGTGCTCACGACCCACTACTTTTTCTTTTTCAAATGACAGGGTAGGGCCAGAGGTGTGAGCTCAACATGGTGATTTTGGTCGTGGATTCGGCTAGTTGCCGTTTTGTGGGTTTTATATACATCTCAGTCTGTATATTTATTTTTCCACGGATTTACTTTCGCTGACGTTTCAGTTTCAGACTTGCATGCCAGTATTTTCAGTTTATCAGATTTTACCCGGTCCACTAGAGTGACTTGGGTCTAGTATTGCATGCTTGTTTGATATTCAATTTTCTTTATGTCTAAACCAGTTGTTAGACCAAGTTAAAGAAAATGGATTTTCAGTTCAGATAAGTTTTCATAGTTGCATCCCGAGTTATAGTTTCGTAAATTTACAAGTATTTTCAGAAAAGAATTTGCGAAAAATTTACTCTCATACTAGAAAGATAGCAGGGTGCTACAGTTGGTATCAGAGCACGCTTTTGTTTGTCTGCATACTACAGCGAATCAGAAAGTTTAAGAAAAACCCGACCACACCATGTTCATGTCTCGCTGACCACCAGGTAAGTGCTGATTAAAATTTTTATTTATAAAAACATTTCTAAGTCTATGCTCAGTAGGATGTCAGATATCCGATTTTAGAAATCAGTTCAGATGCTCAGATCAGTAATAGAGATTTCTAGAGGCACATTAGATCTATTCTCCTATCAGAAGCAAGAATTTTAGTTCGAACTCTAGTTTTATCTAGTTGATTTTTAGCGACTCATCAAGAAATTTGTGTCTTATCGCGAATTTAGAGCATTTTTTATTGTGCTATTATAAGATCTTTCTGATCCATTTCTATGTTAACTATTAAGATGTGTCCACGTAGAGATCCAGAGCACCATGAGGGCCAGTCGATTGTAGTCGCCGAGTTTCGCAACTAAAATCCCGAAAGGTTTACTAGACTGGGAGATCCTTGTTGGGTTCTATTAGGAACGTCGACAATGTGCACATTCAAATCTATTGAATAATAAATCCTAACGCAGCGGAATCTATAGTTAGGATTAGGACTTACGGTTTAAAAATTTTTGCCGACTCTGAGACGTTTCTGATTTCTGTTGATGGAGATCGTCTGAACACCAATGTCTAATGGGCAGCTAGACTTAGCCTTTTTCGATTCTAATCGAGTCACCATGGTGCTTCGGTCGTTCATCAAGCTCATCGGATTGTCTCGGACCTTCGGTAAGTGAATTGGACTCCTCGGACCACTCGGGAACCGCCTTGGACACGAACCGGAGCTGTTGGACCTGCTAGACCGCTCCTAGACCGGGTCTGGGCTCACTGGTCACAATCTGGAGTGGTCTGGACCGCCTGGAGACGCGCTGGGCTCGAGCTGGAGTTGCTGGGCTCAGTTGGACCGGTCTGGAGCTGATATCCAAGTCTCTGGGCCGCGCTTCAGCTATTTGGGCCGCGGAGGTACGTTGCAATTGGGCCGAGACACGCGCGTTTGGGCCAAGAGGCAGCTGGGAGCACGCGGGCTGGCACCGGGCTGCTCACGGGATGCGCGGGCTGAAGACTGGGTGAGGACTGCGGGCCGCGCGCGGGCCTGATGCGGGCCTGAAAGCCCGCGCCCCTTGAGCAAAAAAATGTCCTATTTCCGCAAGGAAAAGGATCGAACACGCGACCTCGCACAGAGAAGACAGCGCCGCACACCATCGCGCTACACAAGGTGTTGCGTCAATTTAACGCTTTTATTCAATGAACAGAGAACGGATCTGGGAAATATATTTATTTGATGGATACGAAATAACAACCTTCGATCTTCTATTGTATGACCTTTACACGATCTCTAATAAATCTTGGTGGAGCGATTTATTAGATTTCCCAAAACCTCTTGATCATCTTCTTCTAAGACCTTACGGTGCTAACCGATTTTTCTTTAGAAGAAGAATCTCTCTCTTTCTTTCTCGCTTGAAGGGGCCGAATTTCTCCAGCCCTTCGGGGAGAAAAACGTGTAAAGCATGTTCAATAGGTTAGGAGACCTAGTGTATTTATAGGCTACAATAGGGACCTAAAGGAGGTGCTAAATATGGGCTTATTCCTTTAGGTTTAGGAATCCTTATTATCTTCCATCTCCTTTTCCCATCTAGGATAATATTCTTAATAATTAATTACCTTCTAGAAGACTCCATAGTCTCATAACCCTAGGTAATATTCTAGAAGGAATATTCCCATCCTTAGGGAATTATGGAATATAATTAATTCCTAATTCCTTAATCTTGGAATTAAATAATAAAACATTCTACTAGAGTAATATTATTGCTCTCCCTATTTAGCTCTGAATTACAATTAATTCGTCTCCACTGATTAAATATATTAATTCAATTGATCGATTTATCTCCCCATGTTTAAGATATAACGTCCGTTGATTAATTAAATTACTGACAAAATAATTAATCAACTTCTTATTCATTTCCGAAACTAGTACCACTCAGATCCTTAATCATTATGTCGGATAACACATCCGCCTGCAGGGCTTGACATAATATTCCTTCCTGAGCTCATTTCGGGGACGTCATCAACCCAGCGCACTGGGACACAGTGACTGTAAATAATTTATAACGGCACATCATGTAAACACACTTATTTACCAAAATAACGAGTATGTCATCCAAGCAAAATAGGAATCCCTCTTGATAAATCAAATAAATAAGTAATGAATACATATGCCGATTTTATATTATCTTACAGCTTAAGAGTACGCATCAATTACTGAAGGTCTAGATTACAACAACGGTCAGTGAGTCTCATAATCTTATCCTTCCGTGGTCCTGTTCAACACTTAACATAAGTGCTAGTGTAATCCTTCAGTCAAAGACCAACTGAATCAAGAATACACTACAGTCTTTTTCCAAGTGGGGTCTCACTGCCAGTCTAGACTGTGAACGAATAGTTTAGTCTTATAAGGAACCGATAGGTGATCTTTCTGTTCGAAACTCTTTGAACCACACGAACTCAATATAAGACATGGAGTATGATTGCATAAATAAATAAACTGCAAGCATATATGTACTTTGACCGAAACATGATGGTCAGATCAAAATGGAATTGATAGAATCTGTAAATATGAGCTTTTACAGCATACCTCTAACAATCCTCGACAAGTAGATGAGTGGATTCAGGGCCTTGAGATGATTTGCGAGGTCATGGGTTGCTCAGAGCGCACTGTATTCTCTGTGCTCAATTTGAGATGACAGGAGATGCTCGGTTGTGGTGGAATGCTCATTGAGACATACGCCCTGGAGAGAAAGAGAATCTCACTTGGGATCAATTCAAGGATCTCTTGCGAGAGAAGTACTACCCAGCTTACTACCGGGCAGAGATTGAACGCCAGTTCTTGGCGTTAGAGCAGGAAACTCGTACGTTCGATGAGTACGAGCGTGAATTTACTCGCCTTGGATTCTTTGTTACCTACATGGTAGATAAGGAGGAGAACAGGTCGAATCGCTTCCGTGACGGACTCCGACCAGATATCCACCACAACTTAGTTGCACATGTTGCTCTGTCCTATGCTGATACAGTTACATGTGCCCAAGAGATAGATGCCAGTCTTCGAAGGGAAGCCGCACGAGTTCAAAGTCAGCCTATCATTTCGCCAGTTGTTCAGCCAGCTATTCAGCCTCTAGCACAACCAGTGCCTAATCAACAAAAGCAGAATAAAAACAAGAGGAAGTTTCGAGGCCATCAGAATGAATGGAAGAACAGGCCGAGACAATATCGGGTCCAGCCAGTTTGCAGCACCTGTGGATGTTTTCACCGCAGAGAGTGTCTTTCTGGCCAGAATATTTGTTATCACTGTCGGAGACCCGGACATATCATCCAGTACTGCCCAAATAGAGTACGACAACAACAACCATAACAGCAGCCACAACTGCAGCCCAGACAGCAGCCTCCGAGACAGCCGCAACAGCAGAGACGAGCGAGATAGCAGGCTCATGTATATGTTGTGGGTCAGGCCGAAGCAGAGCAGAACCCAGGTACTATGTCTGGGATGATTATTCTTAATGATGTACCTGTTTTTGCTATATTCGACACTAGGGCGACACATTCCTTCATATCAACTCGATGTCTAGATGCCATTGGAGTTCGATCCATCAACACTGTTGACCCTCTTGAGGTGAGTTTAGCCTCAGGAAGGAAGATAGTGACGAACTCTATGTCCGAGAGTCTTAGCATTTCTATTGGCGACCGAATTTGGGAGGTCGATGCTTTTGTTATCGAGATGAGGGATTTTGACCTCATTCTTGGTATGGATTGGTTAACACGTTGCCATGTAGATATTTGTTGCCATGACCGGGATGTAATTCTTCATCTTCCGGAGGACAGAAACATCACTTTTTATGGCACGAAGACCCAAACATTACCTCATATTATTTCTATGCCGAAGGCCAGAAAGATTCTTCGACGGGGAGATTGCCAGGGCTATCTGTTAAGCCTTGTCGAAGAAGATTCGAGAGCACAGACACATCACGACATTATTATCGTTTGTGAGTTTGTGGATGTGTTCTCGGACCAGTTGCCAGGAGGACCACCCAACTGGCAAGTGGAGTTCTCTATTGACCTTGTGCCAGGAGCCGGACCAGTATCCAAAGCGCCGTACAAAATGGAACCGAAATAATTGTAGGAGTTGAAGACCCAAATCCAGGAGTTACTGAAACTCGGATTCATTCGCCCGAGTGTTTCACCTTAGGGAGCACCCCTTTTTTCGTTAAAAAGAAGGACGGATCTATGAGAATGTGCATTGATTGCCGGGATTTGAACCGGTGAACATTGAAAAATAAATATCCGCTTCCTAGAATAGACGATTTGTTTAACCAGCTGAGGGGAGCCTGTGTATTTTCCAACATTGATTTACGTTCAGACTACCACCAGTTTAAGATCAAGGAGTCTGATATAGGCAAGACTGGATTTCGAACGAGATACGGTCACTACGAGTTCGTGGTGATGCCGTTTGGACTAAGTAATGCGCCAGCGGTTTTCATGGACTTGATGAACCGTGTATTCCATCCTTATTTAAATCGATTAATTGTCGTTTTTATTGATGACATTTTGGTATACTCAAAAAGTCTTAAGGAGCACGAGGAGCATTTGAGGGTTGTTCTTGGGACCCTTAGAAGCGAGAAGCTATATGCCAAGTTTTCAAAATACGAGTTTTGGCATAAACGAGTGGCTTTTCTTGGTCATATTACCACAGAGAGAGGCATCGAAGTAGATCCATCAAAGATTGCCGCATTCCAGAACTGGTCAGTGCCAAAGACTCCAATGGAGGTTCGTAGTTTCCTCGGTTTAGCAGGTTACTATCGCAGATTTATCGATGGGTTTTCGAAGATTGCCCTACCTTTTTCCCTGTTGACGAGGAAATCTGTGAAGTTCAAGTGGACGAGTCTTTATGAGGCGAGTTTCCAGGAACTCAAGAAGAGACTTACAACGGCACCAGTGCTTACTATTCTGGATCGTACTCGAGGTTTCACCATCTATAGTGATGCTTCGAGGCAGGGTCTTGGTTGTGTTCTTATGCAAGACGGCCAAGTTGTAGCATACGCTTCACGCCAGCTGAAGCCACATGAACAGAACTACCCGACGCATGACCTAGAGTTGGCAGCAGTTGTGCACGCACTCAAGATTTGGAGGCATTATCTTTATGGTGGTCGGTGCGAATTTTTTACCGATCACAAAAGTCTGCAGTATATCTTCACACAGATATAGCTCAGCATGCGTCAGCGACGGTGGTTAGAGCTTGTGAAAGATTATGACTGCACTATTCAGTATGATCTGGGAAAAGCGAACGTTGTAGCTAACGCCCTAAGCCGAAAGGTAAAGGGTGAGTTGGCATGTTTTATTACTCGACAAAACCAGCTTATCAGAGAGTTCGCCCGAATGCAGATTGAGGTCGTCAAGTCACTTCCGACGAAGATCGTAGGGAGTGTCAACTCGATGCGAGTTCATCCCAAACTAAGAGATAGAATCCGACACGAGCAGTCTTACGATCAGTTTATTCGTTCGCTTGAAGCAATGTTCACGCTGGAGGAGTCGAGGGCTTTTACCGAGGCACAGATGGAGCCTTGGAGTTCAGAGGCCGAATTGTTGTACCGAAGGTCGAGGCCTTACGCAAGGAGATCTTGACGGAAGCACACACCATGCCTTACCTAGCTCACCCCGGAAGCACAAAAATGTACCACGACTTGAAAAAGTCATTCTGGTTTCGGGGAATGAAGAATGACGTAACCGACTTCGTGAAGAAGTGTTTGGTCTGCCAGCAAGTAAAGGCCGAGCACAAGAGTACGCTGGGCCTTCAACAGCCACTTGAGATTCTGAAGTGGAAGTGGAAGGAAGAAACGATGGACTTTGTTACAGGGCTGCCTAAGTCTTCCGAACATCACAATGCGATTTGGGTAGTAGTGGACAGGTTGACGAAAGTCGCACACTTTATGCCTGTGATGATGAATATGTCGATGGAGAAGTTAGCCGAGATTTATAACCGTGGGATCATCCAACTCCACAGAGTGCCTGTTACGATTGCGTCAGATCGAGATCCCAGATTTACTAGCAGATTCTGGGAGAGTTTACACGAAGCAATGGGCACAAAGTTAAAGTTCAGTTCAGCTTACCATCCTGAGACAGACGACCAGTTTGAAAAGACCATCCAGACGCTCGAGGATATGCTCCAAGCTTTGGTGTTGGAAAAAGGTGCCAAGTGGAAGTCACAGTTGCCGTTAGTTGAGTTTTCTTACAATAACAGTTATCAGGGGTTGATTCAGATGGTTCCTTACAAAGCACTTTACGGCCGCAAATGTCGATCACCCCTTTACTGGGACGATGTTGGCGAACGTCAAGTACTCGGTCCAAAGATGATCGAGGAAACAGTTGAGCAGGTAGAGTTGATCAGACAAAGACTTAAAACAACTCAGAGTCGGCAGAATTCCTCAGCCGACAAACACGGACGAGATATACAGTTCAAGGTTGGAGACCGAGCCTTCCTCAGAGTTCGACCATTCCGAGGGATCATTCGATTTGGGAAGAGGGAAAATTTACATCCTCATTTTATAGGCCCGTTCGAAGTTCTCGAGCGAGTGGGCGAGGTAGCCTATCAATTAGCTTTGCCTCCCGAGTTATCCAATGTGCACAATGTTTTTCATGTGTCGATGTTACGGAAATACGTGTGCGATCCCGATCATGTGGTTCAGCACAACGAACTTCAGATTCAGCCAGATTTATCTTATGAGGAGCAGTCGATAGCAATTTTGGACCGAAAGGTTCTTCGGCTGAGGAGCAGAGATGTTCCCCTCGTTCGAGTCAGATAGAATCGCCACGGAGAGTCAGATGCCACTTGGGAGCGCGAAGATGATGTTATGGCTTGTTTTCCAGATTTTGAGTTTTGTGATGTATAAATTTGATGTATATTTTTGAGTTCGATATTGTATTTTAAGTCTAGTATTTCCAAGGACGGAAATAGTTTAAGGAGGATAGATTGTAATGTCCCGTTCCGTTATTAATAAAAGCGATATATTTAGTTCCGAGTTTGAACTATTTTCCTTTTATTAATAATGCTCGTTTTAAGTTTCCAGCCAGTTATTAAGTCTTTCAGTTCTAAGCTCGACTTTAAGTCGAAAGTATATTGCAGTTAATTTTTATATTAGTGACCGAGTCAATTCTAGTAATTAATTTAGATTCATTTATTTTATAAACATTAGAAATTCTTTATTAGTTGGGATTAATTAATTTAAGTAGACATATTAATCGAGATCAAGAAAACTCGAGGAATTTGTCGAAGTCGAACCGCAATCGGAACCGAACAAGTCCGGACCGTATGCACATGCACCTAGCCATTTGCGCCGGGCCCATAAACTCCAACCAAGGATAAGTGAAGTTTGTTTTTCACATGGTAAGATTCCCAGCCAAATTTTAAGTTGAATTCCAAGACACCTAGTTGAGAATTAAGTTAAATTAATCTACAACACAACCTCTTTCATGGACATGTGTCCTTAGAATTTTCAAAGTGATTTTAGTATGTCTCCACCATCAATTATAAAATTCGCGTTGGTGGGAATGGTATTTATATATATTATGACATTTTCCTTCAAGCACTCAACATATTTCAAAAAATTTCATCTAAGCGTTTCAACATGCAGGATTCCAAGAAAGGGGATTTGCCCTTTCGGCATAGAATACCTCTATCTAAGAGGATGTCCCCGAAGACGCCTCAGGAGATAGAGGACATGAAGGCAGTTCCTTATGCATCGGCAGTAGGAAGCCTCATGTATGCGATGTTGTGCACGCGACCTGATATTTGTTATGCCGTGGGCATGGTAGCAAGATATCAGAGTAATCCAGGACCAGAACATTGGTCTGCGGTAAAACATATACTCAAGTACCTTCGTAGGACTAAGGAGTACATGTTGGTTTACCAGGCAGATGAGTTGCTTTCGTTGGGTTACACCGATTCTGACTTCCAGGTAAATCGGGACGAAAGCAAGTCAACCTCAGGGTTTGTGTTTACTTTAGGAGGAGGAGCCATAGTATGGAGGAGTGTCAAGCAGAAATGCGTGGCGGACTCAACCATGGAGGCT
>CACSLK010027832.1:1244825-1256083 GCA_902706635.1 Striga hermonthica
TTTTAAAAGGTAAACGTCCATATCCTAACTATAGATTCCGCTGCGTTAGGATTTATTTCGATAAAGTTCAATGTTGTGCATGTTGTTTGACGTTCCTAACAAAACCCAACATCCGAAACTTCGATCAATCGACGACGACCTGGGATCTTCTGAAATCCTCGAGGTTCTCCGACTGCTCACTGAGGGTCTGCGGTGTCAGAACTCGACGGACGGGGTTGACTGGAAGTTGCTCATTGGACTATCACCGGCAAACAGGGACTCGCCAGAATTGGCCGTGGTGAGGGACGGACCTGTGGCAAGAGTTCGTCACGTGGTCGAACTGCTTCTCGAGAGGAGTAGAGGTTGACGGTGGCGGTCGGATATCAGCACTGAGAGGATGCTGGCTTTCGAGTTTCAGTTCGTCGGAAACATTAACGGTCGGGAATAATTGTAAGAATAGTTTTTGTTTTACGGAAAAACTTATATGCAGATAGAGAGAGATTGGATTTGAATGATGAAAATGGAAGTTGTCTTTAGTCCAGATTTTAAGAGATGAGCGGAGAGAACGTGCGAGTAAGGATCACAAGAAAGTCGCAACTGTAATTCGAACGGGGAGACTCGGTCTCATAAACGTGAGGTAAAGAAAAAGAAAGGCTTGCATAGATCACTTGACGGGCCAAGTTATTTACAAGTAAAATGGGCCAGAATGGTTAATTTCAAACATGGGCCTAGTCTAAAATTAATCAAATTGGGCTGGAAATACATTCCTCTAGGCCCGAATTTAATAGTTCAAAAGGCTGAAAAAAATTAAACTTCTAAGTACCGATTATAAAGCATCGAAAATGGGTCGAAATAGAGAAGAACTGGTTTACGCGATTAATCCATGAATCGCCGAATAAATTTAATAACTAAAATATTCTAATTATTCACATTCATCGCAAAACAAAATAATTCACGCAATAATTAAACACAATTAAGCACATAGCGATTTAACAATATAGCAGATAAATGAAACGAGGTAAGAACGAGCATATAATATTTATAAACTAGCAAACAATATAAATAAGGAAACGAAGGCAAAGATAATATAAATGCAAATGAATAATCACATAAACCCCAGAAAATTCTAATAAACAAACGGGGCGCTACAGAGTCATTGTTGATAATTCTCCTGGCATAGTGCTAATAATGGACTAGATCAAACTGGCTCAATTTAATTCTAGTGCTTCTTCTATTACTGAAGTTTTAGAAAAAAAAAATATATCAAACGGTGCAATGCACCTTGGGTCGCTACGGAAACAGCCTCCTTGTATAATTATAAGGGTAGGGTCTGCGTACAACTCACCCCCCAGACTCCAACTTGTTGGGAATATACTGAGTATGGTGTTGTTGTTGTAGTAACTGTACAACGGAAGTTATAATCTCTTTCATACTCTTTTTTTAGTTTTTTTCTCCCTCTCTCCTATTTCTCTTTTCTTATCCACTTCTATCTTTCTTCTTTCTCTCTCCTATTTCTCCTTGCAAGGCTTGCACGTTATATCTTTCTTCTTTTTTATTCATCTGCAAACATGAATTCCAAAGAATAAAAAATTAATTAAAATTATGTTGAAGGCGAAAAAGAAAAAACTACACATCAGATGAAGTAGTCATGTATGAGAAGAAAATAACAAATAAAAAAAATAAAAGTTTTTGTTCAAAAACATCAAAAAAATAACAAACACTTATTATAAAACATAAAAATAACTTAACACTTATTAAACAACATAAAAATAACTTACACCTACCGTCAAACAATAGTAAGAACTGAAACTATGATCGAATATACAATTTAATAACAGTATTAAAACAAAAGAATAAACAAAAGTTCAATCAAATTTTTTAAATAAAATGAAACCCTTTTTCCCCACGTAAGTAATGACTAATTGACCAATATAATTAATCAAAAAAAACAATATTATAACATAAAAAATTATCTAAACTCCATTCCCGTATACGTATACCGTAGGTGCAATCAATCCGCACTCAAAACCAAATTAAAACGAAACACACAAGAAAAAACAAACCAAATAAATAGCAACAAACAAAACCAAAGAAAAAGAAAATCAAAACCGTAAGAATTAACAAAAAAAACATACATATCTTAACATCGGGTTGCGTGACGTTATTCGAAAACTTGTGTGGCAAACAAATTGTAGTCATGAAAAAATTCAGATAAATATGAAGAACTGAAAAACCTTCGATGTAACAAGAAAACCATAACATAACAACATAAAAGTAACATGAAAACAATCATAACAATCCAGACACTAACAAATCTCAACATAAACAAAAATCAACAAACACATAATGAATGAAAATAATTTCCATAGACTTCCTCTAAGAACTCAAGTCGATCGTTCAAAGAGTGCGAATTGAAGGCTAATAATCGTCATCAAAATCGTAAATCCACACCAAGCCTGAAAAATAGAAATTTATTAAAAATTGTCCCTACCGATTGAACCCAAAGATGCTCCGTCGTTGAGCCGTAACGACGGCGAGCAGTCAGAGGTCGTAGATCCTCTTATTACTATTTTCTATTCGAACCACGGAGCGGCGATGCCGCGATTGAAGAACTTTGTGGTTTTTAAAAGGAACCATCTTTTCTGATTGAAACTTTGTCGTTCCTTCACTCCGAAGATGTGGAATGTGGATTTGGGGCAAAATTTTGGAATTAGATTTGGAGGAAAAATTAGATCCAGGAGAAAGAGAAGATGAGGTTTATAAAAGGTTAAATAAGAATAAGAAACGAAAAAAAAAATATATAACAATTTGGGTCAATATGAAGTAATTGATGTTCGGGTTTGAAATGGCTCAAAAACAAATCGAAATGAATTAAAATCGATTTACGCGATTAAACCGAAAATCACCGAACAAATATTCTAATAACCAAAATAATCCTAATTATTGACACACATCACCAAATAAAACAAACCACATAATAATTAAGTACAATTAAGCACAAAGCAATTTAATAATATAACAGATAAATAAAACAAGGCAAGGACGAGCATTTAATAATAAACGAACAAACTGTTGGGAAATAAGGTTGGATAAGATGGAATAATAATAATACACCAACGTAAAATCAATAAAAGACACGAAGATTTGTTAACCCAGTTCGGATTAAATCCTACGTCTGGGGGCGAACCAAGCCAGGAGAATAAACTAGAAGAAGAGGATAAACCGAGTGTTACAACTCACACAAACTCATATGAATACACTCTCTCGACTCTTTCTTTACACTTAAATGTTTTTATTTTTCACTTGGATTGGATACAAATGAGGTTACAAAATGAGGTATTTATAGCCAAACAAATCCTTCTTGCGAGGAAGTTGAGAGGAAGCTCCCTTCCTTTGACCAGGAAGTTGCAAGGAAGTAGCCTTCCTTTGACTAGGAACTTAAGAGGAAGTTCCCTATCTTTTAACAGGAACTTACGAGGAAGTTCCCTTTCTTTGACCAGGAACTTACGGGGAAGTTCCCTTTCTTTGACTAATCTTCACACCTCAACAATCTCCCACTTGAAGATTAGTCAACCTGTTCATCTCTGCTCCTGGTTCTGCCAAGTCTGCCTGTTTTAATCATCAAGGCCGGTCGAAGCTACACACAGCTTCAACTTTTCCAAAGTTACCGCCTTGGTCAACATGTCTGCAGGATTCCTATCTCCCCGAATCTTTTTCAGCTGCAACATCTTCTTCTCTAGAAGTTGTCGGATGAAATGATACTTAACCTCGATGTGCTTCGTTCGCGAGTGAAACGCGGGGTTCTTTGCCAGATGGATTGCACTCTGGCTATCGCTGTATAGAGCCACATCCTCTTGAGGTCTCCCAAGTTCATTCAGGAAGTTTTGCAGCCAAACGAGCTCCTTGGCTGCCTCCGTCACTGCCGCTTCCGTTGTTGACAATGTGAATATCTTCTGCAGCTTTGAGATCCAGGATACGGCCGTCCCGCCGTAAGTGAACACGTACCCAGTAGTACTCCTCCTCTTGTCAAGATCACTTCCTGCAAAATCAGCATCGACAAACCCAGACAGGGTAAGGGTACTCCTGCCAAATACTAATGCCCGGTCCTTAGTACCCCTCAGGTACCTAAGGATCCACTTTACCGCCTCCCAGTGCACCACTCCTGGATTGCTCATGAAACGACTGACTACTCCCACTGCATGTGCTATGTCTGGCCGGGTGCAGACCATAGCGTACATTAGGCTCCCGATGGCTGAAGCATATGGCGTAACTCTCATCCTTTCTTTTTCAGAGCAATCCTGGGGCGAATCCTTGTTGGACAACTTGAACTGGCTTCCCAATGGCACTCGAACCGGCTTTGCAATATTCATATTGAATCTGCACAACACCTTCTCAATATAATCAGATTGAGAAAGCCAAAGTTTACCAGCATTTCTGTCCCTCGTGATTTTCATGCCCAGTATCTGTCTCGCTTCTCCTAGATCCTTCATATCAAATCTGCTTGATAGCTGATCTTTGAGCCTCTCGATCTCCTTGACATCTGATCCTGCTATCAGCATGTCATCCACATATAACAGTAAAATAATGAAAGAGTTACCGAACTTCTTCACATAGCAACAATGATCAACATTACACCTGGAGTATCCTATCTCCAGCATGAAATTATCGAATTTTCGGTACCACTGTCGAGGAGCCTGTTTCAGTCCGTACAAGCTCTTCTTTAGGCGACAGACCTGCTGATCATTTCCTCTATATCCCTCTGGTTGCACCATGTAAATTTCCTCCTCGAGATCCCCATGCAGAAAGGTCGTCTTCACATCTAACTGTTGCAACTCCAAGTTTTCCGCCGCTACGATGCTTAACACTAAACGAAAAGTGGTTAACTTAACAACAGGTGTAAAAACATCGGTAAAGTCAATACCGTATCTCTGTTGGAATCCCTTTACTACAAGTCTGGCCTTGTACCGTTTTGTTCCATTTGATTCCTCCTTGACCCGATAAACCCATTTGTTTTGAAGAGCCTTCTTTCCTTGTGGGAGATCACACAAATCCCATGTGTGGTTCTTCTTCAACGAGTTCATCTCGTCGTCCATCGCAAGCTCCCACTTGCTCTTGTGGGCATCTTTAACTGCCTCTGCATAACAGTCGGGTTCCCCAGAATCAGATAAAAGTAGGTAATAAAGAGGAGGGGAGTACCTATCCGGGGCCCTTCTCATCCTCGGTTCTCGACCCAGTGCCAGAGGCGTGCTGCTCTCAGCAATCGGTTCATCCGATTCTGGTTCTGCCTCTTCTTCTGTACGCTCGATCTCATCTATCTGAGCTCCCACTGAATCTGCTGGTCTCATGATTTCGGTATTTGAAATATCGAGACCAACATACTCCTGCATGGTCTTGTCATCGTCCAGGTATTCCTTCTGGTCCTTGTACATTATGCCTTCATTGAACACCACATTATGACTGCGAATAATTTTCCGATTTTGATCATCCCAAAATCTATACCCAAATTCGTCAGTCCCATATCCAATGAATGTACATTTGACGGACTTAGCATCCAGCTTTGTCCGGTCGTCATTCAAAACGTAAGCCAAACAACCAAAGGTACGTAAGAAAGAGAGATCAACTTCCTTACCACTCTAAACCTCTTCTGGAATTTTTTTGTTCAGTGGAACAGAAGGCCCCCGGTTGATCAAGAAAGCGGCCGTGCTGACTGCTTCTGCCCAAAACATCTTGGGCAGTCCACTCTTCAATCGCATGCATCTCGCACGCTCATTCAGTGTCCTGTTCATCCTCTCCGCAATGCCATTTTGTTGAGGTGTCCCTGGGACAGTCTTCTGCATCCGGATCCCATGATCAGCGCAGTATTCTTTGATGGCTTCACTGTTGTACTCGCCACCGTTGTCGGATCTGAGACATTTCACTTCCAGACCTGTCTCTTTCTCCACGAGTGCTCTCCATCTCCTAAAAGTATCAAAGGCTTCGGATTTTCTTTTCAAAAAATACACCCATACCTTTCTTGTGCAGTCATCGACGAACGTCATGTAGTACATCGATCCTCCAAGAGATGTCATCGGTGCTGGCCCCCATAAGTCAGTGTGCACGAGCTCTAGTTTTTCTGTCTTTGGAGCTTTCCCGGTGGTCGTGAAACTCACTCGCTTCTGCTTTCCAAGCACGCATTGCTCGCAGAGACCAACGTCCACTGACTCCAACTCGGGCAAAAGTCCTCTCGACTTTAGTACCTTCATTCCTTTTTCGCTCATGTGGCCCAAGCGACTGTGCCACAAGTGCGATTGTGAGACATCTCCTGCCAGGAGAATGTTTGAGCTGGATCTACTCGCCGTGTAAAGCGTTCCTGACTTCAGCCCTCTTGCCAAAGTCATAGCTCCTCGGCTGACCTTCCACTTTCCGTCTCCAAACATTGTGTGGAAGCCGTCATTGTCCAGCTGTCCAACTGAGATGAGATTCCTCTTCAGTCCTGGAATGTGTCTCACATCCCGTAGGGTCCAGCACGACCCATTTCCGGACTTGATCTGCACATCTCCCTTCCCTACAATTTTTAAGGATTTGTTGTCTGCAAGATATACCACGCCAAAATCACCTGCAGTGTATGGTTCCATGATGTCTTTGCTACTGCAAGAGTGAAATGAGGCCCCTGAGTCCACGATCCAGTCATCGAGCGAGCTTTTCACACTCAACAAGAGTGCATCCGCCGTGTCCTCCGTCGCGGCATTGGCTGTCCGGCCTTCTTTGTCCTTCCTTGGTGCCCGACATTCGCTTTTCATATGTCCAGACTTCCCGCAGTTCAAACACACCATCTCTTTCTTGCCTTTATTCCTCCCCCTGGATTTTGACCTCCCACGGATTTTCCCTCGTATTTCGGGTCTCCCTCTAGACTCTGTATGTAGGGCTGAGCCAGACGACCCACCCGCCTGATTTCTGCGGGTCTCCTCGTTCAACATCATGTCTCTGATGTTGTCGAACTTCAACTTCTCCTTGCCAGAAGAAGTGCTCACCGAAGTAACAACCACGTCCCAACTGTCCGGCAATGATGAGAGCAAGATTAAGGCTTTTACCTCATCATCAAACGAAATATCCACCGATGCCAACTGCGTCGTGAGTTGATTAAAATCGTTGAGATGATCGGCCACTGACTTTCGCTCCTCCATTTGCAATTTGAACAGCTTTTTCATCAGCATCACCTTGTTTATTGCTGATGGTTTTTCATACATGTCAGCGAGGGTCTGCAAGACCTCCTTCGTGCTTTTTGCTCCCTTCACATGGTAGGCGACGTTCCGAGAGAGCGAAAGAATTATAGCGCTCATCGCCTTCCGATCGAGCACCTTCCATTCATCATCGCTCATCTTCTCGGGCTTTTCCCCAAGAGGTGCATAGAGGTCCTTCCCGTACAGGTAAGCCTCCATTTGCATTCGCCAGAATCCAAAGTCGGAACCATTGAACCGTTCGACTTGAATCTTTCCCTCCATCTTATCTCCAACCTCCTGGCTCTTATACCAGTTGTTGGGAAATAAGGTTGGATAAGATGGAATAATAATAATACACCAACGTAAAATCAATAAAAGACACGAAGATTTGTTAACCCAGTTCGGATTAAATCCTACGTCTGGGGGCGAACCAAGCCAGGAGAATAAACTAGAAGAAGAGGATATACCGAGTGTTACAACTCACACAAACTCATATGAATACACTCTCTCGACTCTTTCTTTACACATATGTTTTTGTTTTTCACTTGGATTGGATACAAATGAGGTTACAAAATGAGGTATTTATAGCCAAACAAATCCTTCTTGCGAGGAAGTTGAGAGGAAGCTCCCTTCCTTTGACCAGGAAGTTGCAAGGAAGTAGCCTTCCTTTGACTAGGAACTTAAGAGGAAGTTCCCTATCTTTTACCAGGAACTTACGAGGAAGTTCCCTTTCTTTGACCAGGAACTTACGAGGAAGTTCCCTTTCTTTGACTAATCTTCACACCTCAACACAAACGATAAATATAATAAACCGAAGGCAATGATAATATAAAGGTAATTAAATAATCTCATAAATCATAGAAAAGTATAATAAACGAAAAGGACGCTATACCAATCATACCATTAAGGTATAATAAATTACTCCCAATGGTAATAAATATTTTTTCATTTTTCACTACAAGATCTAACTATAAATCCTCAATAAAGAAGAATAGATAACTCAGTACATATAAACTATGCTTAAAAGAAAATTATAACAAAGTTAAACTACTTAAACCAAAAAAAAAAAAGTCCAAAAATGTATGGATGTCTGTCAATACATATAAGGTAGAACTATGCTTAAAAGAAATTTAAAACAAAGTTAAACTATTTAAACCAAAAAAAAAAAAAAGTCCAAAAATGTACGGATGTCTGCCAATACATTTAAGGTAGAATAGATAACTCCCAATGGATATTACATATTCTTTTCATTTTTCATTGCAAATTCATGTCAAAGACAGCTTATCCAGTACATATAGATGGCTAAAATAATCAAGTTTAACGTCACCACTACACAAACTATCCATAATTCAGCTCGAGTTCCATCCAGTTTCACTAGGCGACCCTTGTCCTCCTCCACATACCTTGGCAATATTTTGTGACTTTCAACCTTAGCATCTACAAAGGGAACACAATTATCGATATACCCAACATTGGCATTTAGATTGTTACCATTAATGTAGTAAACAAACAGCTTCTCCGAATTCTCGGCATTTTCTGGGGCAATGATGGTGATTTTCCCTCTTTTCATAATTTTGATCCCAACACTAGGAAGTCATTACAGGCTCATCCAAACCAAATTGAAAAATACAAACATTTGCCTTTTACTTTAGCATAATTCCCAAGAAAATTTAATGTCTTACAGGATTTAAATGCTTGTTGATATGTATATTTCAATTAAAGAAATTTCTGTAGCATGTAAAAACTCTACAACCCTCATACAATTTTACTGGTGGAGAAAGATGTGGAGTGTATACATAATGTCCGAGATGAATGATATTTGGTAATTCAGCCAAAAAGTAGTTTTTGTTAAACCAGAAACTGAAGTAAATAACAAGAAATAGAGTTTACAAACCTTGAAGTTGCAATAAGAAGAAAGGTGAATCTTGAAGCATTTGGCAAGCCCCATCAGGACCACAGGGCTGGACGAGGAATTTCAGACCGGATACGCCAGAAGCAACTTCCAGCTTATAAACATAATATGTTTTTGGTAGCGCCACACCAAGATAATCCAAAGCACCCTCAATCATCTCACTGCCAGATGACTTGCTAACATATATATTGTAGTTGGTGAAAATATCAGCACTACCATCTTTCAGCTGCCAAGTAAGCTTAACACTGAGGAGTTTGGACCCACCAAGCCCGGCAGCCCAACTCACAAACTGACCACCAATGAGCCAAGATGATGACGGTGGGAATTTCGTACTCTCTTGAGATTTAGTGATCTTAATATCACCAAGCACCGCATAGTATTGGGAGTTGTTGTTCTTAACAGTTTCTTGGTGATATTTTGATGTGTAGCATACAGCCCGGATTTCTCTCAATATGTGTCCCTTCATGTAAATGCTACTTTCCTGCACCAACCATTCAGGGTCCACCTCCACCTTGCTTACTCTATGCGGCATCACAACTTTGGTAAATTGGTTCTGGAATTTATTTGCGGTTAAAGTGGCACTTCCGGATGCTGCTAAAAAGATGCAACTCTTCTCATTGCAAGCGTTAGAGGACTCAAGAGCGAGACCTAACAGCGAGTTCCCACTTGACTTAACCTACAACCAGCACATCCATTTAGTAAGCTATAATAAATTTGTTTATTAATAACACAAAAAAGAAGATAAATTCTTGGGAATTTGCAGCTTTGGCATCTCTCCGTGCTAATTTGAGCCCTTACATGCGCGTGCTTGGATTCAAATGTATTTCATCAAAACAAGTTTTTTTGGTTAACCAGAGTTTTTTTTTTTTCGATGGTTAACCAGAGTTAATTTTGAAAATTTTGGTATAGTTAGTTGTTATGGAGATTTTGAGTGTATATTAAAATAATATTTAAAATAAAATAACTAAAATTGATTTGATGTAAAAGTAGGAGAGAGATGATGTGGTGATGGTTAGTTTAAAATTATAAGAGTGTATGAATAGTGCAATTAAAATTGATGTCATGTGTAAAAACTAATTGATTGATATTATTTAATTTTACTGATAATATTGATGATAGTTGAGTTGAGTTAAAGTTGAGTTAGATTTTGAGTATGGATTGAGAAAATTTATAAACAAACACACCCTAAGCTAATATGGCATTTCTCGTCCACATCCTCCGTTGGCTTTTCTGGGTATTTTAGTTTTGAAGGGTATATTTCATACCGAAACAACAATGTTATGAAAATTATAAAATTGAATGCATCGAATTGAAACTTAGGCAACAAATTTGCGTCCATATGTGCTTAAGGACACAAAATCACTGTAGCATTATAGTTTTAGGTCTTGCGCACTTGCTAAATGCTATCTAAGTGATGGACTGTGGCCGAGCTCCTAGGCAGGATCTAATAGAACCCCAAGCCGGTTTCGAGATTTATGTGGTTCTATTTGGGCATGAGTAAAACTCATTCCCAAAAGCTAGCTTAAGGAGAGAGTGTCCAACCCACACTTATACACAATAGCAACCCAGTAACTAATCGATGTGGGACAATCATAACTTCCAACACCCCCGCTCACGCATAGTGTGCCAAACCAAATGGGTTGGGTCCAAACTCAACATTGCCTCCAAACAAACAAAACAAACTCAGATGCTCTAATACCATGATAAATGTGTCTGAGTAGAACTCATCTCCAAAAGTTAGCTAGAAGGGGGTGGGTGCCCAAGCCCACACTTATACACAATAGCAACTCAATAACTAATCGACGTGGGATAGACATAACTTCTAATAGATATAAGTGGAGAAAAAAGGTAGGAGGTCATGGGGGGCCTTGGCTATAACCTAGTGCCTAGGCGAGACATAATCAGAGGTAGGCGAGGCCTTCAACAATGCTTACACAGACTTAAAAACACTATGTTTGAAGTTCATTTTTGTCATGCAAAAGGAGTAGTGTTATATTTCAAAATTACAGCCACCACCCGACATAGACTTTTATGTTACATTGCTCCTAATAAGCCTTTCATAAGAATAATTGTAATACATAAAAACCTCAATAGTATTTGTAACTTAGTATATGGTTGCCATTGTATGGTTACTTGTTATATGGTTGGTATTCTTTTTTTTTTTTTTT
>CACSLK010027832.1:1261727-1277780 GCA_902706635.1 Striga hermonthica
ATCACCATCATCATGAGTAGCCATGCTGAAAGCGCACGTCATGTACTCAGTCTTCGTCCTACTAAGTCTGAAGCCTTTCGACTCTAACGTGTCCTTCCACAGCTCTAACTTTCTATTTACCTCGGCCCTACTCTCGTCAACTAACACCACATCATCAGCAAAGAGCATACACCAAGGGAGATCACCTTGTATGTCCCTTGTGACCTCATCCATCACCAAGGCAAATAAATAAGGGCTCAATGCTGACCCCTGGTGTAGTCCTATTTTAATTGGGAAGTCGCATTTTTGGTCCTAGTTTAACGCAATAGCATTTTTAGCCAAGATTCCAACTTTTTCTTTTTAATCCTGTAATTTAGCATTTTTGGTGCAATTTCAGTCCCCATTTTGCTGCAATTTCAGTCCCAAAGACTGAAATTGCAACAAAATTTAAAATTACAGGACTTAAATTGTTAATAAAAAATTCATCCCAAAGATTTTTTATTAGCAATTTAAGTCTTATAATTTAGAATTTTGTTGCAATTTTAGTGCTTGTTTGGAAGCACTTCTAGGAAAGTCCATTTCGTAATGGACTTATACAAAATGGAATTCTCCAAAAGTCAAGCATTCATTACTTCTATAGAATGGACTTCTTGGAGAAACAACTTATTCATAAGTCCATTTTTTATTTAACACCAAACATAAATATTAACCCAAATGGACTTTTACATCTAAAAGTCCATTTAAGAAGTGTTTCCAAACAAGCTCTTAGTCTTCAAAGGACTTACATTGCATTGAATTTTTAAATCATAGGACCGAATAACAAAATGTTCAGATTTTGGACTAAAAACGCCACTAGGTCAAATCAACATGACTAAAATTGCAATTTTGCCTAACCCTCCAAAAGTGGGAGAATTTGGAGGGGAGGGAAAATTTTAAATTGTAAAATTAGCTTGTTGTCCTTCATGTGTGATTTTTTGTTTCTTACATCATTAAGGGTATAACTGTTATTTCTACAATATTTTCTTTCCCCTCTATTTTTTTTAACCAAACAATGTTTACCATTTTTTCTTCACTCTCGTCCTACAAAATCCCTACAGGTAAAATTATTTTACATCACCTCCTCTTCTCTCCACTTCCTTCCATTAAAATTACTCCCCTCCCCTCCCCTCCTTCAGTTGAACCAAACATAGCCTGAGGTGTGCCAACTGTGAAAATGAAATGGGTCTTTTTTTCGTTAAATACCGAAAAAATGAGGTACCGTATTGATTTTTTTTTAATACATGTCGACTCTGTTTCAATAGCCACAAATAGAGAACCGAATATTCGGTTTGGTTGGGTTCAGTTACTGAATAAAACCTAGCCTAACAGCCACAAAAACAATGTAAAACAAATTACAACACACAATTATTATTCTCGTTACTAAAATTAATGACATAAAAAATACCTTCCATTGTCCGCCACCATAAGTGCCCCTCCCGAAAACATCGACACCCATGTAAACATCATATTTTCTGTCACCAGCAACATCAGCAGATAGCTTAGGATAATCATCCTGTATCATGCCAAAGAAAGGAAACACGGGAAAAGTTATGAAAAACAAAAACAACATCAATATATTTGGGAACATGAATATAAACTATTACCAGCCAGAAATAATTGACAAATATGCCATCACATCTGTCAAAGAATGGCTTGTTTGAAGCGTTCAATTGATTCTGCCAGCTTAAAGAACCATCAATCGTGATGCTATCATACCTGAATCACCAAGTATACAGAATTCTTGTAAGGGGAAAGACACCCAAAGTTACATCAATATCCGAATTACTCCATTCATAACATTCACCATATAACCAAGGAGCCAGGAAGCTTAGAGTGCAAAGTCTGGGTGAAGTAGCTGACAAAATCTTCCAGAATAAGAATTTTTTCAGGCTCCGCATCAACTTCCAAATTTATCTGTGTTAAATACAAAGAGAGAGAGAGAGAGAGAGAGAGAGAGAGAGAGAGAGAGAGAGAGAGAGAGAGACTGCAATTTTAAAAATCATATATGCTAGAAAGGAAACATGAAAAGAAACCATGCAGACTTGTGGTGGAAGCTTTTAGAAATAAATATATCCTCCCACTGTTCAAAAAATTATGTCATTGCTATGGTCATCGGTCTTTCCTTGCATTTCAGAGTTCGATTCCCGCCCTTTCTTTGTCTCCATACCACGAAATGAATATAGAAATTATTTTGACAACAATATAATGTACAACCATAATCAAACAATTAATTCAAGCTTATTTCTTTAAATTAACCTTATGTGAAGATTTTACAAACGACTAAAAAAATGCATTACTTACCAGCCAACCATCAAATCCTAAAGCAACAGCAAGCTCTATCAGCCGATCGGCGTACGTATGAGCTGAGCTTTTTGATGATAACAATATATTAATGGGTTTTTCCCCGGTATCATCCCCCTCCTCCATTATGAAAGTCCCTAATACCTTTATGTAAAAGATTCACAATCAGTTCTTGTGGACAACCAAAAACCAAGTGTAGTAAGGCACTTTTATCATAACTTGAATATAAGAGAACAAATTAGTCAATAGGTAATTAAAAAGTAGAAATAGTTCAAAAAAGGAGAAGAAAGTGAAATCCTTCACCACAAACTCTTGTTGTTGAGCAACTAAGATATAGTCTGACTCATTTTAGTATGTCACTCACCCTTACTATGGACCCTTCTAAATTAACATACCAATCACTTATAAACTGTCATGACCCTAGTGGTCTAGTTTGCCATGTACTTAATTGTATTTCATTTACTTCAGTAATATAGCTTAAGGGTCAGTATGGGTTTGTTAGCTTAGCGACCGTTATATACACAACGGTCACCTTCTTCTGGAGGCACTGTAACAGAAACACGAAACTTGATCCATGGAAAATATCTTGAGGTCTTTTTCAACTCCTTCTGTGGCTTTTCCGCTCTGATTATCAACAAGGTATCAGAGCATGATAATTGATCGACGATGGCGCAGAAAGACATTGTGACGGGAAATCGCAACACAAGCGAGGGAAGCTCCGGCGAAAATCGGCAACAGATGGTACGGCCAGAAGATACCTTCATTTTACACATTGGTGCAGAGCTATGACGATTGCCCTAGGAGCGAAGACGAAACTCGGTTTCATAAATGGTGGAATTGCGAAACGAGAAGTAAACACAGCTGAGTACGAGCAATGGAGAAAGGTAGATTACACAATCTATAGTTGGATTCATAATTCTCTAAGTAAGGATCTAGTCGATGCTTTTTTGTATGTCGATTTTGCTCAACCACTGTGGGAAGAAATCGAGCAGCGATTTGGGGAAAGTAACGGTCCTTTACTGTATCAATTGCAAAAGGAAACTGCAACTATAAGGCAAGAGAATGATACAGTAGCAGGTTATTTCACAAAGCTGAAGAGACTTTGGGATGAGCACTCCAGCTTAGCGCCATTACCTGCATGCACTTGTGGTTTAGTGCAACAAATGATTGTGATGGAGGGAAACAGGAAACTATTACAGATTTTTATGGGATTAATTGAAAGTTAAGAAGGTATTTTGAGTATTTTGCAGATCCTTTGCCTACAGTAAACCAGGCCTACTCAATGATACCATGGGTTGAGAAGCAAAGAACAGCGCAGCAGTTGTTTCCTGAAAACCGAGAACAGAGTGCAATGTTCACTAATGTGAATTACACTGGTAGAGGAATGAGTAGGATTGGAAATGGTAACACCACAGGACAAGGAGGGTAAGCCAGAGGTGTAATGAGAACAAGATGGGAAAGGCAGAGGTGTAATCAGGACGACAAATGAAGAAAAAGCAAGGCTTCAGTGTGACTATTGTCAAGGAAATGGTCATCTAGCTCTGAATTGCTTCAAGCTACATGGTTACCCTGAGTGGTTCAAGACTCTAAAAGAAGAAAGGCAAAAGTCATAGGGAAAATGTTGGTGAACACTATGAGGCAAAGGCAAAAGGATCTAACAAGGACCATAACAAAGCAGAAGGATAGAATGTTGAGATGCCACTTCAGGACATATCCAGCTTGATTAAACAAGAGATAGCCAAGTACATGTCGACACAGAAAGGCATCACAGTTCTGAGGATCCTCAAGGACATGCACACTTTGTGGAGTTTGCAGGTACTGGAAGGTAAAACCTCTTATGCTCTAACTAGTGCTGAACAGATAGTAGGTATATAAGCAATGATCCTAACATTTTCAGCAAAATGCATGTCATATCACCTATAAAAGTCCTATTAAAAGATTGAACAAATTCTGGAAATGTTACCATAAATTCTCACGTTACCTTAAATGATGTCCTTTACATACCATCCTTTAAATACAACCTGATCTCACTTGCACAATTGGCTCAACAGTCAAACATAATATGCACATTCAACCCTCATGACTTTTCTTTGCAGGATGTGGAGACTAAGATCACCATTGCTAATGGCAAGACACAGTGGGAAGACTCTATATTCTTCGCCCATCTCATTTCAGTAATACAGTGTCAATAAGGAAGGATTTGCCATTTGTCATCAGAGTTTAGGTCATGCTTCCATATCTGTACTTGAGCATGTGAAGATCCTTAGTTCAATTTGCAATGTTGAGTCAAGAAATCATGTCTCAATGTACTGTTTGTCACAACCTAGACTTTCATTTTCTATCAATGAATCTCATGGAGACTCCTTGTTTGATCTTGTACATTTTGACTGACCTGTGGGGGCCTTATAATGTCCCTAATATCACAAAACAGTTCATACTTTCTTACACTTGTTGATAACCATAGTAGGGGAACCTCGATTTATGTGCTTAAACATAAAACTCAAGTACCAAGTATCCTCCAAGATTTTATACAGATGGTGTATACAGTATACTCAGTTTCAAATTCACATCAAAAGGTTTAGGAGTTACAATGGCTCAGAATTTATGAGTCATGAATGTCAGGAAAGATTTTCTAGTAGAGGGATATTAGTTGTCCTTATATTCCCCAACAAAATGGGGTAGTAGGAAAAAAAAGATAGACAACTACTTAATTTAGCTAGAGCAAACATGTTCCAATCCCATTTGCATTCAAAATTTTGGCCCTATTCTATCCTTCATTCAGCCTATTTGATAAACAAATACCTTCAAACACCTTATGATATCATACATGGTTTTCCACCACTACAGTTCACTCAAGGTGTTTGGTTGCTTAGCATTTGCTACGAATCTGAATCCTCACATGTCCAAATTCTCTATAAGATCATCTATTTTGTTTTCTGGGGATATATCACAGGAAAAAAGGGATATAGATTGTGTGATCTGGATAGTGGGCAGATACTTGTCTCAAGGGATGTTAAATTTGTTGAAACCAGTTCTCCCTACTAGGTTAATGATGATTGGTTGATGATGATCAATCTTTAACTTCTCTACCTAATATTCCACTCATTGAACCAGACTATGGTATTACTGAACCTGAAACCCCAGATATTCATTATGAACCAATACCTCAAACTACTCCACTCACCAGAAAAAGTACTACACCAAAGAAAAAATCCAAATTACATCTTACACCATTCAACCATTGTCTTCTCAGGGTGCAATTGATCTTGATCCAGGTGACTATGGTAACCTCTTAAAATCCAGATTACATCTTACACCACTCCTTTTTAGCAAGTTTATCTAATATCCATGAACCTAAGTCCTATGCTCAAAATAACCGAAGTCCTATGCTCAAGCTAGTAAGGCTGACGAGTGGATAGAGGCATGGATGCAGAACTAAGGGCATTGGAACAGAATAACACTTGGACACTAGTAACTTTACCAGCAGGAAAGAAATCCATCGGAATTAAATGGGTTTACAAAGTGAAAAGCCTGATGGGTCTATTCAGAGGTACAAGGCTAGGTTAGTAGCCAAGGGTACCATCAGGTTTATGGAATTGATTATCTAGATTGTTTCCTCCTGTTGCAAAGATGGATACTATCATATTGCTCATAGTAGCTGCACAAAAGCATTGGTCTTTGCATCACTTGGACATAAATAATGCTTTCTTACATGGTTTACTCAGTGAGGGCATATACATGGCACCTCCTGAAGGATATACTAAAGCACTACCTGGTCAGATTTGCCACTTGAAAAGAAGTTTGTGTGGCTTGAAGCAAGCTTCAAGAGAATGGAATGGAATGATAAATTTTGTGCTAAGCAACTACTGTTTGGATTTGAACAATCTGCTCATGATCACTATTTATTTGTCAAGAATTGTGGTGACAGGCTTATGGCATTAGTAGATGACATTCTACTCATTGGTACATGTGAGGAAGATTTGTAGGGTCTAAAGGTTTATTTGGATAAACTTTTACTATCAAGCATTTAGGAGAAGCCAAATACTTCTTGGGAATTGAAATAGCAATGGGGTTTTGCGAGGATTTATGTTAGTCAAAAGAAGTATGTGATGGACACTCTTGAGGACACAGTCTTACTACTTGCAAGCCAGCCTCTACTCCTAGCCTCTACTCCCTTGCCTGGTGGATTTGATTGAAACTTTCAGCAGGTACACGTTGTTTAATCTCAGAACGAGATAGATATTGGGCGCTAGTGGGCAAGCTCTTATATCTCAATCTCACAAGACCTAACCTTACCTATGTTGTTCAACAGCTTAGTCAATTTGTGAGCCAGCCTCACTCTTCTCATTCGGATGCAGTTTTCCTTTACAAGCCTACTAGCGGATTGGAGAGTTAGCCAAGATACTAGAATGTCACATGTGTTTGGAAGTGCCCTCATTGCATGGAAAACCAAGAAAAGGTCCTCGGTTGAAGCTGAGTATAGAGCTCTTAGTAACAGGATTTGTGAGCTGCAGTGGTTATCCTGTCTTCTTAGGGTTTTGTGTATCTCAGTGCCTACTCCTATTCCTCTTTGGCGTGACAATTAAGCAGCTTTGTATATTGCAGCCAACCCGATTTTTCACAAGTGCACCAAGAGGATGCTTGGATATAAAAATTCTCAAAAAATTCAAACATTTATACTTCATTTACTTTTTTTAACTCAACTTGAACTCAACCCCACTATCATCAATATTATCAATATAATTAAATAATAGCACTCAATCATTCTTACGTATTACATCAACTTTAATTCACCATTTATCAACCCATATAATTCACTATCATCAATACTCTGTGAATTGGGGAAAAAATAGAAAAGGACTATTTTGGGATAGCCCCCTTGTCCGCTGAAACCGTCCCCGATTCACCGATTCAAATGGGTCTTTGCTTATACGCAAGATATATCACGAGTTTCGAAGGTGGACGGTGATAGAATTGGATTTTAACTTTATGCGAAAGAAACCGCTTAATCCCAAGAGCGTTCATATCGAGAATCAAATTAATAGCGGAAGCATACCTGGATTCATCTTGATTGATTGGATCCAAACTTGAATTTGATTTTGGGATTTGGGATTTTGGAGAACTTCCAAAAGATCGTGAAACCCTATTGTTCTTCACTTCTAACATAACGAAATAATATTAATGAAGAGGTGAGTAAGCGGGGTTTATTTTGTATCTCTTAATAAAGTATCCCAACGGCCCTTTTTATTCTCACGGCTTGTTGGAACTCCACTCATTAATTGTTTTGACCCAAACTATTTGCTATTTAGGTTTTTAAGTTTAATATTATTATTTGCTGCGTCACCAAATAATAATATTACCGGGTATCCAAATTTAACCATTCCACAATTTAAATTAAGTTCCTTAGTCAATGTACAATAGTTTGATCACTTAATTTGGCTAAACAATATAATGACCCAATGTATCAATAACACATATTTAATCCAAAAATAGATCTAATAGTAGGCTCATTACTAATCGGACCAGTGTACATGCCGTATGTCGATCCAACCAGTCGAAATTGCCACTTTGGTCTTATTTTTAAAACTGTGCATTTGACTATCCATTTATTAAAAATACTTTTAATTATATTTTCTTACAATCTATCATTTTTCTAAATCACAAGGAAAAAATACTTTTTTTAAATATAATTATGTTTTACAAGATTACTCAAATTGAATTATAAAATAATTTATAATAATATTAAAACTACAATTATAACCATGTAATATCTATATCTATATAAAAATGTTTGATTATTTTTTAAATAGTAACTATTTCCTGCCAAAAAAAAGTTGTTTACTAATTATGGAAACTATTTAAACACTTTATGGTATGTTTTAAAAATACAATTTAAGTAATTGTGCTGATTTATTAAGGTAATAAATCACATAAAATTTTCTTTTGTATCTCAAGATATTCATATCATATATATGTACATATATATTATATATTTTGTACTTAAAATATTGAGATCTATAAAAAAGGAATATTACTTTTATAAATATTATAAATAATATTGACTTTATACGACAATAAATTTTTGAATAAAATAATATTTGAATATTATCATGAACAAATATA
Source organism: Striga hermonthica (assembly GCA_902706635.1). Classification (NCBI taxonomy): domain Eukaryota; kingdom Viridiplantae; phylum Streptophyta; class Magnoliopsida; order Lamiales; family Orobanchaceae; genus Striga; species Striga hermonthica. The sequence goes on from CACSLK010027832.1 coordinate 1,270,170, forward strand.
TGTAAAATTATTATTTTTTGTATTAAAAAATAAATATATATGTTAAAATAATATTTATATTAATATAAACAAATTAACGGGCTAATACATTGTTAAAATAAAGTTTTGCAAAAAAAAATTTTGTTACGAAATGTCTGTGCATCGCACGGGATTCCCACTAGTAGGTTATAGAAATAGATATGATTTTATTTCAATTTGTTGGTATAAACATGAGAATGGTATTTTATTTTTTGTCACAACACAATCCCTTTATTATATTTAATACGGTATCAAGAATATATATTATAATTTAGTTAATACTAGTACAACGCCAACGCCCGTGTATTACACGGGTGCTTGCTAATTTTTTCTTTAAAATCTAAAATTAATGAGAAAAAGTAGTTAAAATTTAAATACTTTTTATAAAAATGTATATACATTATTTTATATTTAGTATGACACTTTTTATTTGTGCGACTTACTTGTGTTATATTATAATAATTTTTTTAACTTACAACATATAACTACATTAAACATAAATATATCAATTGAGAAATAATTTTATTTTTCTAATGAATTTTAATAAATATTATTATTGTTTATTATTATAGGGATAAATATAATTTATTTATTTCATATATACAATATGGATGTCAAATCGAAGATCATCAAAAGATGATTAATTTGATATATTATATATGTAAGATGATTAATTTGATATATTATATATGTAAAACCGATAAAAAATACAAAAGTTACCAACTTTTAAAATACATTTATAATTCAATAGCTAATTGAAGGAAACAAATCAAAGTCAGGAATATAGTAGTCACTTAGTGTTTCACTATGTAAAGGGTTATATTGGTACAAGTGATATTAAATACCTAAGTTAGCTAAATAATATTTATGGAATGTCCGAACCTAGATTATTAATTATTAAAATATCAATATTATTTGTCCAAACCTAATTACGAAGCATGATTCTTCGTCAAGTAAGATTCCGAAGCACAAGAAGCAGAGCACATTCGGGAATCATATATAGGGGAAGGGATGTATAACATTTTGATTCGATACTCACACATGTTCATATTTGAATTATCTAGTCAATTTCAGATTTTATTACTTAATTTTTTACAAATATTATAGTTGTAAATTTAAAATTATACATAGAAAGTATCATCATATACTTTGCATTTGTATTCTATAATTTATAATCTTCATATGTGGTCAGTTGTTAAATATGTGATCATTTGTTATAAATATTAATAATTACATTAATCATTTTTAATATAGGAATAAATAAATAGTTTGGATCAATTGGGTTGACTGAGCTGAGTCGCTATTCGAGTTAACAAAAAAATTGTCGGGTCATTAGTTAAATACTACAAAGACAAAAGATGTGATACAACTTGGATTGATTCCGAGTTGCCATATTATGGGCCAAAATGGACATACGAACATACCAACTCAATTATTGAAAATAAATATGAATTTCAGTATTAAGATACTTTATTACAATTAAGTATAACTAGTATAACACCCGTGTATTACACGGGTGCTTGTTAATTTTTTTCTTAAAGTTTAAAATTAATGAAAAAAATAGTTGAAAATTTAAATAGCTTTTACAAAAATATATATATATTATTATATATTTAATATAATATTTTTTATTTGTGCGACTTACCTGTGTTATATTATAATTTTTAACTTACAACATATAACTACATAAAAAATAAATATATCAATTGATAAATAATTTTATTTTTTTAGTGAATTTTAATAAATATTATTATTTTTTATTATTATAAAGATAAATATAATTTATTTATTTCATATATACAATATGGATGTCAAATCGAAGATCATCAAAAGATGATTAATTTGATATATAATATATGTAAAACCTATAAGAAATACAAAAGTTATCAACTTTTAAAATACATTTACAATTCAATAGCTAATTGAAGGAAACAAATCAAAGTCAGGGATATATTAGTCACTTAGTACCTCATTATGTAAAATTACAAATAATTAAAGGGTTATTATAGTACAAGTGATATTAAAATACCTAAATTAGATAAATAATATTTATGGAATGTCCGAACCTAAATTATTAATTATTAATATATCAATATTATTTGTCCAAACCTAATTACAAAGCATGATTCTTCGCCAAGTAGGATTCCGAAGCACCAGAAGCAGCCACGTAGGCTCAGCGCATTCGAGAATTATATATAGGGAGGATATAGTCCAAATAATTTTCAACCAATAATGCTTTTATGAAATTGTATAAATATTTATATATTATTTATTTATATTGATGTAAATAATATGATAATATTTTTTTTTAATAATGTAGGAATAAACCGTAACTCATGTTACTTATATATATTATATTATACTATGATTATTGTTTCCTACGGGGCCAGGTACTAGTTTCGAATAAATTGTTATAAAACATCAAATGGAAAGGTTCTTTAGGCTTGAATAATTATATTAGTATTTCTTTTGGGAAGGGTGAAGAGCTATTTCGAGTTGCTGAAACGAACTTTGACCGGTTTAACCCGGCAACCAATACGGAACCGGTTACAGTCAGCGTTTCAAGTGGGCAATTGGGCATAGTCGACAAATTCCTTGTGCATATATATATGTATTTAAATAAAAAGGAAGACGAAATTCACCTTAACTCCGTTCCTATGCGCAGCATTGGTCCAGTTCGGCGGCGGCAAAGTTACCAGATTATGCGAGAAGTAGACAAAAACATCGAGCAGATACCAATGCCATATGGCATACGCCTCCGCATTCGCTCCGCCCTGCACGAACCTGTCGTCCCCGTACCCTCCCTGCATGTCGTGGCACACCAAAGTCCGCGGCCGCCGGGGCAGATCTCCGCCAGCCGGAAACTTCACCGCCGCCTTGTTAAAGGGAAAATGGAATGAATTGAAGTAGGCACGGGACTCCAGCTCCGCCAGGGTTTTCAGCGGGTAGGATATCGGAACCGCCGGGGCCAAGGGATCGAATGACAGCCTATCGGCGGCTCTGTTTCCTTGCTCCATGGAGGACCGTCGGTTCGAGGCGGCAGAGATGGGGATTTTATAGAGGTGAGGAGGGAGATTTGGGGGATGGGAAAGGTCGAAAAAATCATGCCTTTTTCTCCCGAAATTGGATTACTGCAATATAAGATTTCTGGATTGTTTTCTGGTATTCCGGCAATGAAATTGATGGGCGGTAATAACTTGTACCTTTCTGGAAAATTTTATTTATGTGAATTGTAGAGATTACAAAATCTCGACAAAATCGAAAAAAATCGTGCCCTTTCCTCCCTAAATTGGATGGATTGCTGCAATTAATATTTCTGGATTGTTGTGTTGTATTGGGGCGCAATGAAATTTGAAAAATGTTACAAATATGCACTTGTACATAACACTCAAATTTGAATGGAGTCTACTTAATTTTTTATTTTTTGTGGGATTCACTTAATGTGGGTGTTATGTACACCTGTATATACTCTATTATGCAATTATAGCATTTCTCATAAAATTTATAGGCAGTAATAATGAATAACTCTATGGAAAATTTGATTTATGTGAATTGTAGAGATTACAAAGAGGAGAAGAAGTGTTATGAAATCTACTATTTCTTATAGATGGTTTTCTTTTTATACGTGAACATTAAGGACGTGATTGTATATATTTTCTACAGTAAATATTGTTGGGATCTATTAGGATCTCGTTATGCATAAATCACGAATTCAATAGCAAAACGTAAACCTATGCGCAGCGGATCTAAAGGTTTGGCGATCTGACTGATCTTCTGGATGGCCGTACACAGCACACCAATGAATAGTTGACTGCAAATCGCGTCCTAAGGTTGCACGAACAAGATCGGATCGAAAACTGGATCAAACGGGTGCAAACAGATGAAGACAAAACTTGCAGCCTGGGACCTTACGGCGGCGCGTGCGGGCGCGTGAGAAGTTGGACGACTGTGATATCAGCGGCGTTGGGAAGCTCTCGTCGATACGGTCGTCTGGGTATGCTGCATGTCTTGATCGGACCTCTGGTTAGTACTGTATGATAAAATATATTTCGTCTCGGTTTACCTACAGTCTTCCATTGTATGTCTCACACACCTCTTAATCTTGTATCGGTGGAGCAACAAGAAGAAGATAAAGCTCGAATGAGAACTGAGAGAGAGAATATGGGGCGACGATTTAGGTGTGTATTAAGAATTCTATTCTCTTCCCATGAGCTTACTGATGTATATATAGAGCTACGGTAGGGACCCTTACGAGATTAGGATTAGGGCTCCTTAATTAATTAAAATACTTGTGGACCAAACCACTTATTTTAATTAATTAAATAATAATAGATGGGCCACGAACATAATATTATTGCACTCCCTTTTCCTAGCTCAATTTACAATTGAGACTCCAATAATAATTACTCGATTTATCTCCCCATGTTTAAGATATAATGTCCATTAATTAATTTGATTACTGACAATCAAGAATTCATTAATTTATTATTATTTCACCGAAGCTAGCGCCCGTTCATCACATTATTACTATGCCGAAATTTAATCCACCTGCAGGGTTTAACATAATAATCATTCATGAACTCACTCCGGGGACATCATCAAACTAACGCACATGGTGACCGTAAATATCCTAACAGCACATCCTACATGCAGCAATATTATCCAAGACAGCGGGTTTATTGGCCTAGTTCACTAAGCCCCACCCATGTGAATCAAAGTAATGAGTACTACACATATATGTTTGTTTAATATCTTTCAGGTTAAGGGTACGCAGTAATTAACCAAGGTCTAGTTCGTTTACGACGATCAGTATAAAACGAACTGCTCCTCTCTGGGATCCTGTTCAATACATAAATGTACTAGTGCAACTAATCAGTCAAGACAAACTTTACGGTTGACACTACAATCGTTCACGATGGGGTGTTCATGTCCATCTGGGTTGGGAACCTATTATTCTTGTTTCGTGAGTAACTGATAACATGATTTTCAGTTCACCCGATGACGACCCACACTATCTAATGCAAAACAACAGAACGTAGAACTTGTTTAATCTAACATGTTTCTCATTCATAAAGGGTAAAAGTGTAATATCATCCAAAGCCAAACTTTTAGTATATAACACTAATAATATCCCACTTATACTTAAGGCTTTCGCTTTTACAAGTATAGCCTATCAATCCATTATTCTAAAAGACCTATGTCGATCTTATCGCCATGCATTTGACTCCCATTCCTGTCACGTGTTTGACGAAGACCTTCTCCGACAAACTTTTCGTGAAAGGATCAACTAGGTTGTCCTCAGATGCAATCTTGGCAACATCAACGTCTCCTCTACCATCTCTCGGATCAGGTGGTAATTGCGCTCTATGTGTTTACTTGCTCTGTGGGCTCGTGGTTCCCTTGAGTTTGCTACTGCTCCACTGTTATCACAATACACGGTGATACCACGTGGCAAACTCCGCATCACCTCTAAGTCCACTAAGAGGTTTCTGAGCCAAACTGCCTCTTTCACTGCCTCTAAGGCTGCTATGTACTCGGCTTCCATGGTGGAGTCTGCCACGTATTTCTGCTTAGCACTCCTCCATGAAATGGCTCCACCTCCCTGTTAGTGTTATATACTGAAAGCTTGGCTTTAGATGATATTACACATTTACCCTTTATGAATGAGAAACATGTTAGATTAAACAAGTTCTACGTTCTGTTGTTTTGCATTAGATAGTGTGGGTCGTCATCGGGCAAACCGAAGATCATGCTATCAGTTACTCGCGAAACAAGAATAAGTGGTTCACAACCCAGATGGACATGAACACCCCATCCTGAACGGTTGTAGTGTCAATTGTACAGTTTGTCTTGACTGATTAGTTGCACTAGTACATTTATGTATTGAACAGGATCCCAGAGAGGAGCAGTTCGTTTTATGTTGATCGTCGTAAACGAACTAGGCCTCGGTTAATTACTGCGTACTCTTAACCCGTAAGATATTAAACAGACATATATGTGTAGTACTTATTACTTTGATTCACATGGGTGAGGCTTAGTGAACTAGGCCAATAGACCCGCTGTCTTGGGTAATATTGCTACATGTAGAATGTGCTGTTAGGATATTTCGGTCACCATGTGCTTTAGTTTGACGATGTCCCCGGAGTGAGTTCATGAAGGATTATTATTCTAAACCCTGCAGGTGAATTAAATTCCGGCATAGTAATAATGTGATGAACGAGCGCTAGCTTCAGTGAAATAATAATAAATTAATTAATTCTTGATTGTCAGTAATCGAATTAATTAATGGACATTATATCTTAAACATGGGGAGATAAATCGAGTAATTATTATTGGAGTCTCAATTGTAAATTGGGCTAGTAAAAGAGAGTGCAATAATATTATGTTGGTGGCCCATTTAATATAATTTAATTAATTAAAATAAGTGGCTTGGTCCACAAGTATTTTAATTAATTAAGGAGCCCTAGTCCTAATCTCCTAAGGATCCCTCTATATATACATCATTAAGCTAATGGGAAGAGAAGAGAATTCCACATCTTGGAAATCACGCCCCACACATCTCTTCTCTCTCTCTCAGTTTCCATTCGAGCTTTATCTTCTTCTTGTTGTTCCACTGGTACAAGATTAAGAGGTGTTTGAGATATACAGTAGAAGACCTTTGGGTAAAGTGAATCGGAATATATTTGGTCGTAAAGAACTAACTGGAGGTCCGATCAAGACGTGCAGCATACCCTGACGACCGTCTCGACGAGAGCTCTCCAACACCGCCGAGATCGCAGCCGTCCGACCACCCACGCAATGCGCCGCCGCAAGGTCCCAGGACTACAACTTGTCTTCATCCGTTTTGCACTCGTTTGATTTGGTTTTCGATTCGATCTTGTTCGTGCAATCCTAGGACGCGATTTGCAGCCAACAATTCATTGGTGTGCTGTGTACGGCCATCCAGAAGATCAGCCAGATCGCCATAAATTTTAAGCCGTAAGTTCTCTACGCAAACCTTTAGATCCGCTGCGCATAGGTTTACGTTTTGCTATTGAATTCGTGATTTGTGCATAACGAGATTTTCATTGATCCCAACAAGTGGTATCAGAGCTTGGTTTAATTCGTTGTGTACAAGTTCGAATTTTTACGGCTTTATTTGTCAAGATGTAATCAAACGCAGCCATATATTGGATTATATTCGCATAACTCGGTTTTGCAGGAATTAGTTTAATCCAATATTTTGGTCGATTATGTGTTTGATGAATGTTGATGAATGTGATGTATGATTTTAAATTTGTTTTTAAAGCCTCGAACATGTCGAGGAATTTGATGGATGAATATTTGTAATAATTATTCGCCCGGGGGTTGGCCGGATAGATTTAATTATTTTGTTTAGAAAACATGTACATCCATTCGTTGGATCTAGGATCGGATTATGTAATTTTGTAAATTATATTTTTTGTGTTGTGATCATGGATTAATTGTCGGGAGATCACAAGAGATCAACGAGCCTCGAAAGACCCACCGGGACGAAGCTCGGAGGCGCGCAAGGACACGCGCGAGAGAAAAAAAATAATATTTTCCGACCACCGGCGGCGGTGGCCAGCGGCC
>CACSLK010027832.1:1287940-1303471 GCA_902706635.1 Striga hermonthica
TTTCTGACTCTAAAGATTGACTGTTTTCTTAAACTTTACTCGTACGGTTCAGTTTCAAGCCTCCATGGTATATCCGGACTTATGGTTCTTATTTGAAACCTCCATGATAAATCCGGACTTATGGCTCTTATACACTGAAAAACAGTTACTTCTAATCTTTAACTTATGTACATCGTACATACTCAAAATAAATCAATTTCTAGAGTCATGATTCAACTTGAATCTGATGTCTTATCTTTAAAATGTTCAGATAACTTTCTTGACTTTCGAACTTTAAAGAAAATAATAGTCACAAAAATAGTAACTATATCTAAATGAATATTTCTTGTGAAACTTTACAGAGTGCCATTTGTATACTTGAATCTTAACTGAAAATAAATACTGAATTCTTGAAAAGCACAATTTCTTGACGAGTTATCAACTCGATAAGCTATAACTCAACTATAATTCTGATTTCGGATATGAGGACAATTCTGATTTCAGATATGAGGACATATCTGGTATTACTGATCTGAGCATTTATTCTGATTTATAAGGTTCGTATAATTGAATCTTATTGAGCATAGACTTAGTAATTTGCATATATTTAAGAAAATAAACTTTTGCAAAAACTTTAACAGCACTTACCTGGTAGTCGGCGAGGTGTGAGTGTGGTGCGGTCGGTTTTCCTGAAACTTTCTTTCTCAAAACTTAAACTTTTAGTATACAGAGCGTTTAGACTTTGGCTCTGACACCAACTGTAACACCCCGCTTATCAGAGTAAATTTTTCGCAACTTATTTCGAAAATACTTATAAATTTTTTTGAAACCTTCTTAACTCGGGATGCTACTAACTTATCTACTTTAAAAATCTGTTTACTTAAACTTTATCTAACAACTAAGTTAGACATAAATAAAACAGATTTTAAACATTGAACAAATATAAAAAAATTAACAGTTCATACAATCAACTTGATAAATCAACCTTTAAAATCACACTTGCTCAAATCTTAAAGAAACGTAGCGGAAATCTTACAAGCGTGGTTTACAAACCGAAACCTTATTGAAAATTCTCAATAGAATCTTATTCACATCCACGACCACCACAGCTCCTCACACCTGCGCACCGTCTTTATTTCCTGAAAAAAAAATGATAATAGTGGGGCGTGAGTACTAATCAACTGTACTCCGTAAAAACCCATACTAAAATAAACAGCAATAATAATATCAATATCATGATCTTTGGTATGTATCTAAGCTTAATCTTTCGGTATCTAACCGATACTTTAACTTGAACTTTGCAACTACCGGTAACTTGGGCCGGTTCTCACGTGATCACATTCTAGGGGTCGCCTCCCACAGAACCCAGTCTTGACTGAGCGAGCTTAATACTTTACTTCACTTTATACATACCTCGAACATGATAATAGCTATTACACTCAATGTAATACCCAGTCTGGGTCCCCACATTTTCTTGTTGAAAACTTTTGAAAACTGTAAGTGTTGTACTGATAGTTGTATCTGCAACTACATAAAAATATAAACAAATATACTAAGTACTATGCTCATTATACTTACTAAAATACTCGGATACTCACATCTATCAGATAACTTATCTGAATATAAAAGAATACTCTAGAGATCATACTATGTCCAGATTTAAATTGGTATACTTAAACTGAACCGAAACTTAATCATTTTCATACTCTTCAAACTTTCACATTAATTAATATAATGAGAAAAACTAAAATCATATGCTATAACTTAATTCACCTCATTTTAATCTTAACTTTCACATATGTATTCTCAACATATATATAAAGTTACCATAAAAATTTCACTTTAAAATAATATTCATATCTTGAGATATATTATTTCAAAGTTGAACTATATCAAAACATTCAATTTACTTGGATACTTGTCTTTAAAAAATCTATATCTCATGCTACAATTATCTAAAAATTCTAAAACTTTATATCTTAACTCTCAACTAAATGAAGAAATATTCTGTAAATTTTCTCATAAAAATAATAACCCTAAAGTGACATATGAATTTTCAAATAATGTTTGTTTTACTGAAATTCGAGATTTACTCACTTATGTTCATTATTTTCTATAGTATCTTAAACATGTCCAATAAATATAAAATTTAAACTGGAAGTTTTTAACTAATATATGAATTGACCATAAAATTTCCAACTCAAAATAACATCAATAGATAGGGTAATTCAATACCACAAATCATCATTACTACATAGATTTTTCACTGGACAACACCTTAATAAAAATTTTTATAAAATTCATTTTAACTCCGACTAATCTAAAAATTTCCAGTATTATTCTCAACATAATGATTATCTTATATTAAAATTTTCATAATTTTTGGAACTCAATAGCTTGGTCAAAAACAAACAAACATAGGCTGCAACATCATGAACTTTAAATAGTCTTGTTTTATATACTTATATATATAAAAATTGTCATTTCTTAACATAACAACATATTAATAACACATATAAACACTTATAATTCTTAACTATACATGATGATATGAAAGTTGTATAACATACCTCTTCCAATCTTGAGAAAACAAAGCAATGAAACTTGATTCACATTCTCTCAAAATTGCTCGATTCCTCTCGTAACTACTCGTTTCATACTATTTCTTGCTCTTTGAATATTTATGAAATTTTTAGTGCTTCTAAAATCTGATTCTAAGGCCCTCTATTTATAGGCATGAGAGCTCTTCATTGTTGATAAAACTCCTCACCAAATTTGCTTAGAAATTAATATAAAAACTTAACTTGAATTAATATAAAAATATGATTTTGATGGCTCATAAATACTCTCTAAAATAGGATAAATATGCTGATTAATGATGATAATAATGCTCCCATAGCTGATATAAAAATTGGCCCCATTTTTATTTAAAAACACTTAGAAAGTTTTTTAGTAAAAATGATGACAAAACATCATTTAATGCTTTATTTATTTATTCATTTCTTAATATTCAGCTCTTAATTTTAAAATAACAATAATACTTCATAATTATCTTGTAATATGGTAAAAAAAAAAGAAAAATAAAATTTACGGAACCAAATTTGGACTTAAAACGAACAATTACCGTAAAACCGAAAAATTCTAAAAATTCGGATTTCTCTCTTTTGCTTTTGAAATTTTTTTTTTCATAATTACTTTGAGATTGTGATATTTTCTCTTGTAAAAACCATACTACTTTAATCTTGAAAATAATTTACTTATCATCTATAAACTATTAATAACTTTTACCGATTTACTGAATAACTTTTACTAATTTACTAACTTACTAAAAATATGGGGGGTTACAATAAGTGGGAGATTTTTAGTGTTATATACTGAAAGCTTGGTTTTGAATGATATTATACTTTTATCCTTTATGAATGAGAAACATGTTAGATTAAACAAGTTCTACGTTCTGTTGATTTGCATTAGATAGTGAGGGTCGTCATCGGGCGAACCGAAGATCATGCTGTCAGTTACTCCAGAAACAAGAATAAGTGGTTCACAACCCAGATGGACATGAACACCCCATCGCAAATGGTTGTAGTGTCAACTGTACAGTTTGTCTTGACTGATTAGTTGCACTAGTGCATTTATGTATTGAATAGGATCCCAGAGAGGAGTAGTTCGTTTTATACTGATCGTCGTAAATGAACTAGGCCTCGGTTAATTACTACGTACTCTTAACCCGTAAGATATTAAACAGACATATATGTGTAGTATTCATTACTTTGATTCACATGGGTGAGGCTTAGTGAACTGGGCCAATAGACCCGCTGTCTTGGGTAATATTGCTATATGTAGGATGTGCTGTTAGGATATTTACGGTCACCATGTGCGTTAGTTTGATGATGTCCCTGAGTGAGTTCATGAAGGATTATTATGCTAAACCCTGCAGGTGGATTAAATTCCAGCACAGTAATAATGTGATGAACGAGCGCTAGCTTCGGTGAAATAATAATAAATAAATTAACTCTTGATTGTCAGTAATCGAATTAATTAATGGACATTATATCTTAAACAAGGGGAGATAAATCGAGTAATTATTATTGGAGTCTCAATTGTAAATTGGGTTAGGAAAAGAGAGTGCAATAATATTATGTTGGTGGCCCATTTAATAATATTTAATTAATTAAAATAAGTGACTTGGTCCATAAGTATTTTAATTAATTAAGGAACCCTAATCCTAATCTCCTAAGGATCCCTACTGTAGCTCTATATATACATCCTTAAGCTCATGGGAAGAGAAGAGAATTCCACATCTTGGAAATCACGCCCCACACATCTCTTCTCTCTTTCAGTTCACATTCGAGCTTTATCTTCTTGTTGTTGTTCCACTGGTACAAGATTAAGAGGTGTTTGAGATATACAGTAGAAGACCTTTGGGTAAAGTGAGACGAAATATATTTGGTTGTACAGAACTAACTGGAGGTCTGATCAAGACGTGCAGCATACCCAGACGACCGTCTCGAAGAGAGCTTTCCAACGCCGTGAAGATCGCAGCCGTCTGACCTCCCACGCACCCCCACGCACCGCCACAAGGTCCCAGGACTGCAACTTGTCTTCATCCGTTATGCACTCGTTTGATCTGGTTTTCGATCCGATCTTGTTCGTGCAATCCTAGGACGTGATTTGCAGTCAACAATTCATTGGTGTGCTGTGTACAGCCATCCATAAGATCAACCAGATCGCCATAAATTTTAAGCCGTAAGTTCTCTACGCAAACCTTTAGATCCGCTGCGCATAGGTTTACATTTTGCTATTGAATTCGTGATTTGTGCATAACGAGATCTTCATTGATCCCAACGCTCCCAAGATAAACACATAACCTGAGGTTGACTTACTCTCGTTCCTATCTGACTGGAAATCAGAATCACTGTAACCCAGAGGTAACAAGCTGTCTGCACGGTAAACTAACATGTACTCCTTAGTCTTTCTCAAGTACTTGAGTATATGCTTCACCGCAGACTAATGTTCCCTACCCAGATTACTTTGATACCTAGCTGCTAAGCCAACGACGTAGCTGATATCTGGTCAGTTACAAAGCATAGCATACATAAGACTTTCTACTGCCGATGCATAAGGAACTGTCTTCATGTCCTCAATCTCTTGAGACATCTTGGGAGACATCTCCTTAGAGAGAGGGATTTCTTTCGTGAAAGGCAAGGTACCTTTCTTGGAATCCTGCATGCTGAACCTAGCCAAGACAGTATCTATGTATGAAGACTGGGATAAGCACAACATTCTCTTCTTACGGTCTCGCAGGACCCTAATACCAAGAATGTGTCCCCCTTCTCCTAAGTCCTTCATATCAAATTGCTTAGACAACCACACCTTTACGTCTGACAACTCTTTCTTACTGTTTCTAATAAGAAGTATGTCATCCACGTACAGCATAAGAAACACCACCATGCTCCCACTGATTTTCTTGTACACGCAATGCTCATCCGGACATTGAGTGAACCCATACGACTGGATCACCTCATCGATTATTCCAAGATCTCGAAGCTTGCTTCAATTTATAAATGGACTGATTAAGCTTACACACTAGATGCTCACGACCTTTTGCAATGAATCTCTCTGGTTGCTGCATATGGATGTCCTCCCGAAGGTTTCTGTTAAGTAAAGTCGCCTTGATATCCATCTGCCAGACCTCATAGTCCATATGAGCGGCTACAACCAAGAGAATCCGAATGGTCTTAAGCATAGCTACTTGCGAAAAGGTCTCATCATAGTCTATACCCTCAATCTGGGTATAACCTTTCGCAACAAGCCTAGCTTTGAAGATTTGCACCTCTCCATCTGATCCTCTCTTTCTCTTATAGATCCACTTACATCCAATGGGTCATACCCCATCGGGTGGTTCTACAAGATCCCAGACCCGATTAGAGTCCATTGACCCCATCTCAGCATTCATTGCAACATTCCATGAATCTGCATCTTTATCTTGGAGTGCCTCGTTGTAAGTCCTTGGGTCCGATTCTAGGTTTCCTGGAACTGAGCCCTTAGACTCTCCAAGACCTATCCATCGGTCAGGTAACTGAGAAACCTTCCAACTACGACGAGGTACTATCTGCACTGGTATACTTTCAGTGTGCCGTGTTGCAGTATTATGTGATGTATCTACTTGCGCACTCGGTGGGGAACTGTCAACTTCACCCCTCACTCCTCTAAGACTAGTCTACTAGTGGGCTTGTGATTCATAATATAGTCTTCGTCCAAGAATCTTGCGTTCGTGCTAACGATCACCTTCTGATTCTGGGGACTATAAAATAATCTACCTTTCGTTCCCTTGGGATAGCCAATGAACACTCGTGCTTCCGAACGTTTCTCCAACTTGCCAGCTTCATGCACTAACACGTGTGCAGGACTACCCCATATTCAAAACTGTGAGAAACTGGGCTTGCGCCCTTTCCTTATCTCATAAGGAGTAGTTTCTACCGACTTTAAGGGAACTATGTTCACAATATGCACAGCCGTTTCCAGTGCCAATCCCCAGATCGAATCTGGTAATCTAGAATAACTCAACATTGACCTAACCATTTCCATAGGAGTCCTATTTCTTCGCTCTATAACCCCGTTCTGTTGGGGCGTGCCGGGTGTAGTCAATTAGGATTCAATCCCAGCTTCCGATAAGTATGTCTTGAACTCTCCAAAGAGGTATTCGCCACCTCGATCAAATCGAAGTGACTAAATACTTTTACCATGAAGCTTCTCCACAATTGCCCGATACTCCTTGAATTTCTCAAAGCATTCAGACTTGCGGTGCAACAGATAAATGTACCATATCTCGAGTAATCATCAATAAAAGTGAAAAAGTACTTAAAACCTTCTCTAGCCTGGATCGACATAGGACCACACAAATAAAAATGAATCAATCTTAGCACTTCTTGGCTCTTATACCCCTTTTCCGTAAATGGCCTCTTAGCCATCTTACCTTCTAGGCATGATTTGCAAGTTGGATAGTGCTCTTCCAATGGACCGAGAAGTCCACTGGCCACTAACTTTTGAATCCTTCTAAGGTTGATGTGCCCAAGTCTAAGGTGCCAAATATATGCTTGATTCATACTCGAAGATTCCTTCCTTTTATTAGATTTAGTCACGACATTATTCAATTCAGTTTGTTGCAGTGTGTGAGAGTTTGGTTTAAGAACATACAAATTGCCAACTAATGAACCAGAACAAATAAAATGCCTTCCATAACGAATAACAACCATGTCATCAAAAGTAAAGAAAAATCCATCTGAAACAAGTTTAGAAACTGAAACAAGATTCTTTCTAAAACTAGGAACATAAAGGCAATGTCTCAAAACCAAAATACTACTATCAAAAGATAAAGTAACGTCTCCCACTGCAATAGCCGCCACTTTCGTAGTATCGCCCACGTTGACGGTGATTTCTCCCTTCCTAAGTCGCCTGGTTTCCTGGAACCCCTGCACTGAATTGCAGACATGATCAGTGGCTCCAGTATCTACACACCAGGTTCTGGTAGATACAACCGCTAAACATGTTTCTACGACATTAACGAGAGAGTTACCTTTCTTGAGGAGAGGGCAGTCGACCTTCCAGTGTACTGACTTATTGCACTTGTGGCATCTACCTTTCGGCTTTTTTTGCCACAGCCTGAGGGGGCGGTCGCTGGACCACCTGTGCATCCTGAACCTTTGCCTTCCTGCAGACTTCTTTCTCTTCCTGCCCTTGTGAGGCCTGAAATGTCCAGCCTGCTCGACAACCAGTGCGTGAGGCCCCTGAGTGAATAAGGCCTCCGCCGACTGAAGCTCTGCTAGTAGTTCTGGAAGAGCCATATGCATCTTGTGCATGTTGTAGTTCAACCGGAACTGATCAAAGATCTTCGGCAGAGATTGGAGCATGATATCAACCTGGGTTTCCCCGTCGATAAAACCTCCCATAACCTCAAGCTCATTGAGCAGTGCCATAACCTTGAGAGCATGCTCCCTTACGGGTGTGCCCTCTACCATGCGCGTATCCATCAGAGCACTCATAGCCTCTTGCCTAGCAGCCCTAGACTGGTGTACGAACAGATTCATGAGATTGAGAAGTAGGTCTGCCGCAGTGTTCATTGACTGATGCTGATGTTGAAGAACATTTGACATAGATGCCAGAATGTAACACTTCGCCATCTCATCAGCCTTTTTCCACCGGGCATACTCCCCGTTCTCCTGCTCAGGAGCATCAGCTGCGGGCTCTGCTGGGCAAGCCTCAGTAATCGCAAACTTATAACCGTCAGCAGTCAACACAATGTCTAAGTTCCTCTTCCAATCAATGTAATTAGGACCAGTAAGTTGATTTTCTTTTAGAATGACAGATAAGGGATTGAACAACATGATGGATATCTTAGAAACACGAAAATAATTTTACAAATTAAACACATTTGAGTTTAACTGCTAATATTGGCATCCTCAGAACAATATTAACTTAAATTCACCGACATCTCAAATCACCGAGAGTTAATGCATGATACGAGGGTAACCCTACATAACTCAACATTCGCAAGAGAGGGACTATCAAAGGCCCATTAATTTCCATAAGTCAAAACCAAATTCATGGCGAACGAAATTGATAGTCGTTCTCCATTTGGCCATGCAATAAATTTAGGGACCCCGAGGAGAGTTATAAATAAATCGCATTCTAAGTGAATCCCATTTCTCGATCCTAAGTTTATACGAATTTGATTATATGTCATCTGAGGGGAAGCCCATACTCTCTCATAAAACTCCCTCTAATCGTCTAATTTAGAAATTTATCCTGGTAATTACCTACAATTAATTTTAGCGATGTCACCCGAGGGGGAGCCCATATCCGCAATTAATTGATTTACCGACAAATTAGAAATGGAGGCCTTAGGAATTTTACAATTAAATTTAATTTAAAATCCTTTCTCAAACTTAGTATAATTTAAATGAGGATTTTTACTTATTTAAATATTTATGCAATTCTAAATTAATCCTATGTAAATGCAATAATTAATTAACATGCATAAATAAATATGCAATTCCAAATTAATCCCATGCAAATACAATAATCAATTAACATGCATAAATAAATAAATAATTAATGGCATAATGAATTTAAATAAATAAATAATTAAATCCACTATTATGGCCATTAAATATTGAACTCCTATAAACAAGGAAACCTTGTATATTCTTTCTCTGCTCAACTGGAACTCTCACTGCAGTAGAATACTTGTTGATATCATATTGCTTGGCCACCAAGTAAAAACATCACCGCCTAGCTGCCGCCGCCGTCGCCGGTGAAAAACTGTCGGCGCCATTTTTTTTTTCTTCTGCGCGAGTTCGCGCGGTCTCCGGGCTCTAGTCCGGATGATTTTTCGAGGCTCATTGATCTCTTGTAATCTCCCGGCAATTAATCCACGATTACAACACGAAAACTATAATTTAAAAAATTACATAATCCGATTCTAGATCCAACGAATGGATGTACATGTTTTCTAAACAAAATAATTAAATCTATCTGGTCAACCCCCGGGCGAATAATTATTACAAACATTCATCCATCAAATTCCTCGACATGTCCGAGGCTTTAAAACATATTTAAAACCATACATCACATTCATCAACATTCATTAAACACATAGTCAACCATAATAGTGGATTAAACTAATTCTTGCAAAACCGAGTTATGCGAATATAGTCCAATATATTACTGCGTTTGAACACATCTTGAGAAATAAATCTGTAAAAATTCGAACTTGTACACAACGAACTAAACTAAGTGCTCTGATACCACTTGTTGGGATCTATGAGGATCTCGTTATGTTCACGAATTCAATAGCAAAACGTAAACCTATGCAGCAGATCTAAAGGTTTGCGTAGAGAACTTACGGCTTAAAATTTATGGCGAATCGGCTGATTTTCTGGATGGCTGTACACAGAACACCAATGAATAGTTGACTGCAAATAGCATCCTAGGGTTGCACGAATAAGATCGGATCAAAAACTGCATCAAATGGGTGAAAACGGATGAAGACAAAACTTGCAGCCTTGGACCTTACGGCGGCGCGTGCGGGCGCATGAGAAGTCATACGGCTGCGATCTCGGTGGCGTTGGAAAGCTCTCGTCGAGATGGTCGTCTAGATATGCTGCACGTCTTGATCGAACCTCCGATTAGTTCTGTACGACAAAATATATTTTGTCTCAGTTTACCTACAAATATCTCACTCAGAACTTAAATTTAACTCAACTTTAACTCAACTCCACTATCTCCAATATTATCAACATAATTAAAGGGTTAATTGTTAAATAAACCTTAACCTTTTTGCGTTTGACAATTTTATCTCAATTTTTGGGTTATAGCAATATAATCTCGACCTCAATTTACTTATTGCAAGTTGAACCTAAAATCAGTTGGACCTTAAAAAAAATGGTCGATTTGAAGGCGGTTCGAACAGATCGGAGCTCATTTTTCCCTGTTCACTCCAGATCTAGGAGGAGACTCATCACCGGTAGCTTACATTGACGTGGAATTTTCGTCTTTGTGCGTAGATATACATTAAATATGTGGAAATTGTGTCAATGGAAGACTTGGACACAAAATCGATCCACAAATCCCTAAAATCAATCACTCTACACCCAAATTTGCAATAAGTAAATTGAGGTCGATATTATATTGCAATTACCCAAAGATTGAGATAAAATTGTCAAACGCAAAAAGGTTATGGTTTATTTAGCAATTAACCCATAATTAAATAATATCAACAAATCATTATTACACATCACATCAACTTTAATTCACTATTCATCCACTCACATAATTTTAACTAACCATCACTTCCAATCATTTTCTCATACTTTTACATCAAATCAACTTTAATTATTTTAATTTAAATATTATTTTAATATATCCACTAACAACTAACCATACTAATTTTATTCAAACTTAACTATTGTAACGCCCACTTTTATTTGATGAAAGTCAAGGACTTTTTGAAAGTCAACGGAAATTTTTCGAAATTCTTTTCATAAATCGTCTGGTGTTACTCGACATATAATCAACGTTTACGAATTTTCACATATCAATTACTCGCACGTAATTTAAGCATCATCGAATATCTAGAGTCAAATCGAAACCACCCTCACAGGGTTTTGAACAATGTTCCGAAAACGATTATTAGGAAACGGGGCATCTCCCCAAACCAGTGTTTGAATTTCTCGAATCATAGATAATCCAGAGATCGAAATCCAAGGTCATAATTACCCAGAGGCAAAATCATGCAAATAAAACCCAATGTTTAAATGTAACACAAATCCCGAGTTCAACATGATGACAAATAATCATAATATATAGAAAACCGGAAGCTACATAATGAGGTCCGGCCAAACGACCGACCACCACTCGTCTCTCGCCGCCATGCAGCCGCCGGTTCAACCTGCATCCATGAAGAGCAGGTGGGGATGAGCACAGATGGGATTCGTTGTGCTCATCGTTATATACATGAACAGTTATAATAAGTGAGTACAGATAATAAATATGGCATGGTCACAAGTATGAACATAGACAATAAATTTTCTCATCTCCTATCCAGATTCGATTATATCTCATGTGCACACCTATCAGAATAGACTACATTTGGTCCATGTATCGCTCCCCGCGAGAACTCTAACGTTGCCAAAGTAGGAGAGTCATCCGTTAACCCCGAGGGTTTTAGGTGGAAGTCCACTGTCAACCCTGAGGGTATTAGACAGGTCTGGCAACCCCGAGGGTTTTAGGCAGGAAATCCATCACCGACCAAGGCTCATGCCAAGGTCCTCGCGAAGGACAAAGAGGGGATTACCCACTCGGGATACGTTCTATAACTACGGGGATACCGTTCGACGGCCGGTACTGCTCACGCTGAAGGTCACATGTTCACATTTCATACTTTGATCATACCCAAGTAAGTAAACAAATTTCACAATTCAAGGCATAAACACGATTATAAGTAAATCCACCCGATCGAAATGCTCAGCTTTAGCTTGTACTTGAAAAAGAGTGAGGCTCGATTCCTCAAAAACTACAATTTGTTGGAACATTTCTTAGAACTTTATCAAGGATTAACTTAAACTAACTAGTCTTATACATATACATAAGCTTTGAAGACTAGGTCGCTTGGCTTCGCCTTGCTTTGAAAACGTTTTATGTATAAGTCTTTTCCGTTGATGGATATCTTGGATTAACTTTTAAAGCTTAGGACATTGAAGGATCATATAAAAATCACATAGCATGACATGGTTCAGTTATGCCACATAGCGTTTAAACAATACAATTCAATTTAGAAACCTAAAGATGAACTTGCACCAATTTTCAGCATGCACGATGAATTTAAAATGCATGTAGCTTCCAGTCTACAGATCATATCATGATGAAACCACTTGGAAATATCCCTAACTCATGCCTATATCACTTTCATGAAGAACACTCAGGCAGGTAAAATCATTTAAATGCACATAATACAGCAAACATCCAAAACATAGGTGCAGTCAACACGGTCAAACAAGGTGGCGGCATTTTGAGGATAACTCGAGCTATAGTCATGCTAAAAATATGAATCAGGTACTTATAAAAAGATAACAAATAAAGCTACAAGTTTTATGCAAACAACTTTAACCAATTCTGACCTCGTCACATAATTAATTCAACAACAACACAAAACATAGTTGCAGTCCAGAAATGAAAATGAACAATTCATATAGTCTCAGTATTTCCAAGATAACAGGAGCTACAAGCATGCTATTCAGGTGATTCCAAAACCAATGAGTAGCTAACACATATATCCACAACTTTTAGGTAGATCACGTAAGCCTACAATAACTTTGAAACCGAGTTTCAGCATAAAACACTTAGGTCAAGAAATCTGCCAGAGATTAACTTTTCGAATATACAACACCTTAGTAAAATGGCAGCAACTCAGGCTACACAACTACAATTCATACAAAATCAAATCCTACATAATCTACACATGGAAATATACAACTGTTATGAAGAGAACTTTTTTATACGGACACGTTCGTGTCATCAAAACAGAGCACACATTCAACACTTAAACACGACCCTGGTTTCAAAAAAACAGGGTGTACATCCCACTTAGAAAAATCATATAAAATCAATTGTACATTCAAATTGCATAACTAACTTTCACTAGCAGCTTAAAACATATACTACATTTGTTGTGAAGAATACATTTTCATTCAGGCACGTTAAGATAATACAAAATAGCCATGAATTAAGGTCAACGTCTCTGCCCAAGTTTATAAAAGCTGCATGCCTGTCTGTTTTGAAAATTCATCTAAAATTCTTTTCAAATTCAAATCACAAGATTCCAAAACTCACTGAAACCTAACTCAAAGCACTACAAAACTCAAGAACACTTGTCCAAGAAACAACTTATTGGTCGACAAAAACAGAGCACAACTGAGGCTCGAAATTTGGGTGTTCATGCCTTTAACAACTCAAAACGTTCGTACAACAATATAGCCTCGAAACCACGTAATTTACACGTTAAGCAAGCCTCGATATCACTACTTTAAGACTTACACATTTGATATATTGAAAAACACGTTGTCCGAGGTCCAACTCGGTCTTATTAAACACGATAGAACAATAAAATCTTATGATTTTCACTTGAATTATCACATATTTTGATTTGATAATATTGAGCAACAATATAAATTCAGCCCGGGCTCAAAAGAATACCATTCTCGAGAAAATTACTCTAAACGAGCAGGGAAAAGGGCCGAACGGGGCTGAAACGACTGTCCGTGAGCTCCGATGGGACTCGATGGCTACGGTTGGCACTCCGACAGAACTCGACGGGACTCGACGGCTACGTTTGGAGCTCTGGCGGAATTCGACGTGTAACACCCCGCTATTTCATGAAAATCAGAGTACGCTTTTTGTAAAATTTTATAAATAAAATATTTATGTAATATCCCGACTTTTTATCAGTATAATAATATTTTAGTTCCGATATTATTTTTTCGGAATCAATTATTTTCAGTCAGTTCAGTCAGAATTACCGGAAAATATTTTCGACGTACCGTTTACGTTCGAAATAATTTTGGCAATTTAGCATTATGTTTAATTGGAAAATTAAACATAATTAAGTGATTAATTTAACTTAATCACGAGATTAGTAATTGTTCGGATTTTATTCCGAGTTCATGTTCATAGTCGTGCATTGTTCGCAAATGCCGTGCAAGTGTTAGCATATTTTTGTTCAAGTCATGCATTTTGCCATGTGTTTGAGGTGCTTTGTTCGAGACCATGTTCAAGTGCCGTGCGAGTTAGTTGTACGTGGGAGTGTTCGGATCAAACTCATGCATAATGCCATGCAATTGCCGTGAGTGGTGTGCATGTGTAGTCAAGAGATTCTTCCACCCAAGTCATGAGGACCGTGCGTGCGTTTTGTCCATGAGTGCCGTGGGATTTTGCATGGGCGGAGTGTCCAAGGCTCGTGTTAATCCGCGCGCCCTCCATGTCCTTTTCCCTTATGCCGTGCGGAGTGTCCAAGGTGCCTTGTCCCATTGACCATGAATGCCGTGCCCATTGTCTCCTTGTCCTCTTGTGCATGGGTGTTGGTGCACTTTGTCCTCTAGTGCATTTTGTATTTTTCGTGCACATGTAAGAGGAGCTTGACAGAGCACATTTTTTTTTCCTTGGCACATTCACGTGCATGAGACCAATATTCCCCCCTCATTTTCTCCGCCCTCCTTCGGTTTTAAGTGAGACTTGGGAGACTTTGGAGCATTTTACTCCATTTCATTAGCAAGTGCCGAGAGAGTGCCGAGAGTGTTCGAGTGATATTGTGAGTGCATTGTGATTTTTGGGAGTGTGCTCGTGAATTCCGCCGAGAGTCCGTCCGTGCATCCGAGAGCCATCGGGCGTAGCAGCAGCCCGTCACGCGTAGCAAGTCCCGTACGCGAGCAGCGAGTCCGTATCGCGTATCCCAAGTACCACACCACGCACGCGGAGGCACGGCCGAGAGCTCGGGAGTTCGAGAGTTTAGTCTGTAAGCTTTATAAGAGGTAAGTTCCCGTCGATTGTTGTCCGAGAATATCATGTTTAATTAAGATTAGATTTAATTGTCATGCATGCGCATTTATGTTAATAGCCGTGCGTAGCCGTAGCCATGGCCGTACCATCATGTCACGTTCCAAGTTATTTTTCCTCCGACCATTATTGCATGCTTAGCCTTTATA
Source organism: Striga hermonthica (assembly GCA_902706635.1). Lineage (NCBI taxonomy): Eukaryota > Viridiplantae > Streptophyta > Magnoliopsida > Lamiales > Orobanchaceae > Striga > Striga hermonthica. The sequence goes on from CACSLK010027832.1 coordinate 1,303,177, forward strand.
TGCAATATCATGTTTAAATGAACTTAAGTATTCGGGTGAACTTAGTCGTCTTAATGGAGTTTGGCCGAGAGTAGCATGCTTACTTAGTTAATTTCATTATTGGCGTGCATGCGTACCCGTACCGTCATTTCATGTTTCAAGTTATTTTTCTCCGAACCATTCTCGCATGTTTAGCTTTTATATACAATGTCATGTTTAGTTTACCTTAAATGTTCGGAGGATTATTCATGTTCGCGGTGCTACGGCCAAGGGTGAAGTGGTTGCGCACGTAGCGCACCACGGCCGTACTCGTTTG
>CACSLK010027832.1:1323748-1344371 GCA_902706635.1 Striga hermonthica
CACGGTCAAACATCTCACTATATCACTCATAATGCATGAAAATATGATGAATGTCAGGATTGAGGATGAAGTCGCCGGTTTTAGAGGATTTGGAAAGAATGAAATGCCCCAAAAAATCTGTTCGAGTGCTCTTTAAAACGCGGGTCCCGCAGCCGCGACATTTTCAAGGCCGCGACTAAATGTGTTCCCCGCGGCCGCGACTTGGCTCCGCGGCCGCGGAATTTCAGCTCTGTCCGGCTACCTCGTTTTATGGCTTTTAACTCACTGCGGCCGCGGCGAAGGAATGCTCCGCAGCCGCGACCTTCCTCCGCGGTCGTGACATTTCCCCGAGGCCGCGGGATTTCAACTCTGGACCTGCGGTCTCAGGGACACATAAATAGTCACCGCGGCTGCGGCTAAGGGAAGCCCGCGGCCGCGGCCAGCAATTATATATATATATATATAAATATAAGAAAATCAAACGAATATACAGCAGTACAAGGATACTCGGTTTAATGCCGGGAGCTCGGCATAATTCCCTGATCACGTGTAGGCTGGGTCGCCGAGACTGACGGTCTCGACATGCCTCTTTCCGAACTCGCCATCAAAATATGGTTCCACTCTTTGCCCGTTAACCAAGAATGAGTCGTTGTTTGCCGGGTTACGCAACCGGACAGCTCCAAATGACAACACTTCATCAACAATATACGGCCCACTCCAACGTGACTTGAGCTTCCCGGGAAAAAGACGAAGGCAAGAATTGAAGAGAAGTACCTTCATTCCGGGCTCGAGGTTCTTTCGAACAAGAGTGGCATCATGAAGCCTTTTTGTCTTCTCCTTGTAGATTTTAGAATTCTCGTAGGCTTCGTTTCTCCACTCTTCTAATTACGAGAGTTGCAGCATTCTCTCTCGCCCAGCAGCATCAAGATCGAAATTCATCTTTTTGATTGCTCAAAATGCCTTCTGCTCGATCTCAACCGGCAAATGGCATGATTTCCCGTAGACAAGCCGGAACGGGCTCATCCCCAATACTCCCTTGTATGCCGTCCTTTGGGCCCAGAGTGCATCATCGAGCCGACTCGACCAATCCTTCCTAGACGAATTCACCGTCTTCTCAAGAATAGTCTTAATCTGCTTGTTGCTCGTTTCTGCTTGCCCTGAAGTCTGTGGATGGTATGGGGTGGCCACTTTATGCGAAATTCCGTATTTCTTCATCAACTTCACAAAAATCCAGTTACAGAAATGTTTGCCCCCATCGCTCACAATAGCACGTGGAAATCCAAACCTGCTCTAGATATTTTCTTGCAAAAACTTAATAACCACATTAGCATCACATGTCCATGTGGGGATAGCCTCGACCCACTTGGACACGTAATCTACAACAAGGAGGATATACTCGAAGCCAAAAGACTGGGGAAACGGTCCCATGAAATCAATGCCCCAAACATCAAAAATCTCAACTTGCAAATTGTTCACAAGGGGCATTTCATTTCTAGAACCAATGTTCCCAATTCTTTGACATCGGTCACATGATTTACAAAAATTATGAGCATCCTTAAAAAGAGTTGGCCAAAATAAACCTGATTGGAGAACTTTAAAGGCGGTCTTTCATCCTCCAAAATGTCCTCCACAGTTAAGCTCGTGGCAAAAGGTAAGGACATCCAATTGCTCTTCTTCGAGCACACACCTTCGAAGAATCTCATCCTTTCCCACCTTGAAAAGGAGTGGGTCATCCCAAAAGTAACTCCTACACATCAACACAAAATGTTTCCTCTCTTGGGAAGAGAGGTTAGCCAACAAGACACTATCTGACAAGTAAATGACAATATCAGCATACTAAGGGACATTAGTGACTTCACTCGCATGCTCATATGGAAAGTCATCATTTATACCAACATGCTCATGCAATGCAAGTGAAGGTTCAGAAGGAACAATACGACACAAATGATCAGCAACAACATTTTCACACCCTTTTCTATCTCTAATCTCTACATCAAACTCTTGCAAAAGAAGAATCCACCGAATAAGCCTAGGTTTCGGTTGAGTTTTACTCAAAAGATACCTAAGGGCTGCATGGTATGAATGCACAATTACTTTAGATCCCAGGATATAAGACCTAAATTTTTCAAGAGAAAACACAACAGCTAAAAGTTCCTTCTCAATGGTAGTATAATTCAATTGGGCACCATTGAGAGTCAAACTAGCATAATAAATTACACGAAGCAATTTATCAACTCGTTGGCCCAAAACGGCCCCCACAGCAAGGTTCGATGCATCACACATAATTTCGAAAGGTAAAGACCAATCAGGTGCAATCACGATAGGAGCAGTCACAAGCTTATTCTTCAATTTAGCAAAAGCATCTATACATGCATCATCAAATACGAAAGGCACATCATTAGCAAGCAAGTGACGCAAAGGCTGGCTAATTTTTGAAAAGTCTTTAATAAATCTCCTATAGAAGCCAGCATGACCCAAAAAGCTTCGAACACCTTTTACATTCACAGGCGGGGGAAGTTTTTCAATAACATCTACTTTAGCTTTGTCAACTTCAATCCCCCGACTAGACACTACATGACCTAGCACAACACCACTAGTCACCATAAAGTGACTTTTCTCCTAACTCAAAGTCAAGTTCGATTCAATGCATCTTTCAAGAACACGAGATAAATTATGGAGACAATTAGAAAATGAAGTACCAAAAATAGAGAAGTCATCCATAAATACCTGTAAGCAGTCCTCGAGCATATCAGAAAAGATGGAGAACATGCACCGTTGGAAGGTCCCGGGTGCATTGCATAGGCCGAAAGGCATCCGTCTGAAGGCAAATGTGTCGAATGGGCAAGTGAAGGTTGTATTGGGCTGATCCTCCGGAGCTATGGCCACTTGATAGTAGCCCGAGAGTCCGTCTAAGAAACAATAGAACTGGTGGACGGAGAGTCGGTCGAGAATCTGATCGATAAACGGCAACAGGAAATGGTCCTTCTTGGTCACGGCGTTGAGTCGCCGGTAGTCAATGCACATCCTCCACCCGGTGGTAATGCGGGTGGGAACCATCTCCTTTCTCTCATTCTCAATCATTGTAATGCCTCCCTTCTTGGGCACCACATGAATGAGGCTCACCCACTCGCTGTCGGCCACTGGATAGATAAGCCCTTCGGAATAGAGCTTCAGCACTTCCTTCTTTACCACCTCCATCATATTCGGGTTGAGCCTCCGTTGGCTGTCCCGAAAAGGCTTAGCACCCTCCTCCAGAATGATTCGGTGCATGCACGTGGAAGGGCTGATGCCCTTAATGTCTCCTGGGCTCCAGCCAATGGCCTTCTGGTTCCTCTTAAGTACCTCAATCAGCTCCTTCTCCTTTTCCGGGTTAAGCTTGGCAAAGATGATAACCGGCTTTTGCTTCTCATCGTCGAGAAACACATACTTGAGGTGGCAAGGTAGTTCTTTGAGCTCTAGTGTGGATGGGTTCGGTTTGTCAGGCTCGTCTGCTACAAATGGCTCAATGGTGGGCTCTTCTTCTTCTTCAAGATCGGGCATTGCCATCTCCTCTAAGTCTCGAATGGTCATTTTCTCGACAAACGGATCGCTTACGTCAACAAATACACACTCCTCCACAAAGTTAACCGAGGATGCTGAGGTGGCTTCTCGGACTGAGATAGATACGGATTCACCTAAGACAGTCATGTTCAAGGTCCCGTTCCTCACGTCAATAAGGGTGTTGGTGGTTGCCATAAACGGTCTGCCAAGAAGGATGGTGTGATCCTTCCCATTCTCCTGAATGTCCCCCACGTCTAGAACAACAAAGTCCACCGGGACAATAAGTTTCCCTATACGAACAAGGACATCTTCCACCACCCCCTTAGGGTATCGAATCAAATGGTCGGCCAGCTGCAAGCACATCCTAGTGGGTCTCAAGTATCCGAGACCGAGCCTCTGGAAGATAGAGAATGGCATGAGGTTGATTCCCGCTCCGAGGTCAAGCATCCCCGAAGCCTCTTTTCGGTTCCCGAGAGCAATTCTTATCACGAAACCCCCGAGGTCCCGTTCTTTCTTTGGAAGATCATGCTGCATGGCACTCGCTGCCTCATAAACCACCACTTTCTCCCCATCTCCGAACTTCCTCTTCTTCGTGACCAAATCTTTGAAGAACTTCATGTAAGAAGGCATGTTCTTGATCACGTCCAGGAGAGGTAAGTTGACATTGACTTTTAAGAGTATGTTGTACGGGTCTCGGAATTGCTGCTCTTGTTTCTCATCTCAAAGTCGGCTTGGGAAAGGAATGCGTGGATTGTAAGGGTTTGGAGACTTGTGAAGCAAAGGACTCTCTATCGATTTTCCCGAGTCGGTTTCTGTGCTCTTTCCGCTCTTCTCGGTTTCCATGGGCTGGTCGATTGGTTTGGGGTCATCAGGCTCGGGCATTCTTACTTTGTTGTCCACTTCCTTCCCGCTCCTCAACACTGTTATCGCTTTTGCTTGCTCGGGCTGGCTCGAAAGTTTCCCCTTGTCTGACTCAGCCTCCATGTTCCCGACTCTTGTGGCAAGTTGACCCACTTGCGTCTCGAGACGCTTAATAGATGAGTCCTGGTTGGTGATAAACTGAAGGATCTTGTCCAGCTTGTCCTCTTGATTTGACGAGCTTGAACCAGACCCTTGGGCTTGCTGTTGCAGTTGCTGTTGTTGTTGGTAGTTCGGACGAGGGATGAACACTACAAGAAATGTCAATTTTAACTAGACAAAAATTTCTAGCTAAATCCAAAAATTTCTAGCTAAATCCGTTTACCTATAAAATAGCTAGACAAAAATTTACCAGCAAGCACTTTACCTACAAAGATCTAGGTAAATGCCTAGTTATAATTGACATTTCTTGTAATGGAAGTTGGGACGAGGTTGTTGTTGCATGAAGTTTGGACGGGGTTGCTGTTGGTTAAAGTTTGGGCGAGGTGGCTGGAAGGTGTTGCTGTTGTTGGATGACGAGAAGTGTGGGTGATTTTTTCACCCGACTTGTACGTATTGGAGTAGAGGTCATTAGGATGCCGGTTCTGATAAGATTGGAGGGCATTGACGTCTGCATACTGTTCTCCTACCTCCTGGTCAAATGCTGATGGGCACACCTCGGATCTATGCCCCTGAACTCCATATGCACTGCATGTGTCTACCGTCATGGTCTGCACTGACTGACCTCATCGTGCATTCATTAGCCGCATTTGCTCCGTGAGTTCAGCTATTTGATGGGCCATCATGTCTTGAGCAGAAGATACCTCATTGACCACAGCCCTCTTCCCTCGATTGCTCTTTTGAGACGAGTTAGCACTCATCGTCTCAAAAATCTCATACATCTCTTCGGCTGTTTTTTCACCGATGTCTCCCCCCACAGCATTGTCAACCATATATTGCAAATTTTGATTGAGGGAGTCGTAGAAGCAATTCATCAAAAGTCCCGGTGAAAGATTGTGGTGAGGGCACTGCAGCTGGAGGTCTTTGAATCGCTCCCAGGCCTCGTGAAGAGGCTCACTCGGTAGTTGGGCAAACGAGACAATCTGCGACCGGAGCTCCTGAGTCTTCTGATGGGAGTAATACCTCCCAATGAACTTTGTGTATACTTCGGTCCAGGTAGTTAGAGAAGCCGGTGCAAGTGTTATGAACCAGGCCTTGGCCCGGTCTTTCAATGTCTCGGGGAAGCACCTCATCTTCAACTGATCCCCACTCAGCCCGTTCAGAGGGAAGGTGTTGAGGACATTGTAGAATTTCCGGATGAAGTTAAGCGGGTCTTTGCTCGGGAGCCCATGGAATGCCGGCAACTGGTTATAGTGAATCATTTTTAGCTCATAATTCCGTGCGGGATCTGGCAAACGGATGCAGGAAGTGACTGGCCCGATAACCGGCTGGGCTAAGGTTTGGAGGGTGTTATGAGACGGTTGTTGTTGTTGTTCACCCATGTCGACGTTACTGCCTTCTGACGATTTCGGGGAGTGCTCGTCTCCTTCGTTAGATTCGAGAGTAAGCTCTTCCAGCAGCTCCCGCAGGCTCTCGTTGACTGATTTGTTGATCGGAGATAGCAATTTTCGTCCACTCCTGGTACGCATACACTAAGACCAACAAGGGTTATGAGCACCAATGATAAAAACAAAATAAAAATCAAAATAAGACAAGAACTAACACCAAACAAATAAAAAAAAACAAGAGAAACACTGAAACAAAAAAAATCACAAGAAATAAGAGAAACACTAAAAACAAGATGAACAGTCGCACAAAATAAGTCAAACCCTCCCCGACAACGGCGCCAATTTGTTGTAAGTATTTTTACTGGAGTAGAATCGAAGGATTCGAACACCGGGTCGTATCACAAGGAAGGTTAGCCGGATTATTTGTACGGATATTCTATCACAAGAAAAGAGGAAAAGAAATCCTAAACATTCTATTCAAGATTGACGGTTTGTTTATCAACTACTGATTGTAAAGCAAGTGATTATAAAAGCAAGGCAAAACTAGGAATCTCAAATTCGCAACTCAATACTCAAACTCAATTTATGGAAAAGGGGCTAGAGTATCGGGGTCAATCAATTCCTGTTCTCAATACACTTAACGAGCAATCAAGAGCTCGGTTAAATGTCTCGCTAAACTACTCATCTAGAGGTCTATCCTCAATAACTCTTCGTAACAAGAGGATAGACATAAACGAGCAATTCTTGAAACAATCAACACATAAGCAATACTATTACGAACAAACTTATTTCTAACGAGCCTAGATCAAACGATTTCTCTCTTTTCAGTTCTAAAATTGATTAATTAGATAAAGATGGTGATCAAGCAACAAAACCCTAGGGTAAGCACAACTCGAGAGGATTGAGCAATTATCATGCATATAAACGAAATCGAACCGGAACTATCTTCCCCTAACCCTAGCTAACGGATTTAGCTACTCATCACGCATTCAACATCAAAATTCATAACAATCCAAGCTATCTCAATTATTAAGAAAATGAAACGAAAGCTTACGATTAATGAGTTCAATGTCGAAAACAAGAACAAGTCGAATCCAAAGTCGAATCTCGGAGTTTTCCTCTCCAAGATTGAGTTCCAAAATCAAAATCAAGAGAAAGTATGAGTTTTGGGTGAAAAATATCAAGAACTTCGAAAAACCTAGATCAAAACATGAATAATACGTTTCAAAAGAAATATATTGTTTTAAAATCTGAAACCGCGTGTTCCGCGGCCGCGGACAAGCTCGCGGGCCGCGGTGAAGGAATGGTCCGCGGCCGCGACTCGTCCCGCGGCCGCGACTTTTCTTCTCTGTCCACTGGTTGCAAAATCTCAGGCTTTCCGCGGCCGCGACTTCCTCCTCCGCGGCCGCGGTGAAGAAAACTGAGCGCTGGACATGGTTTGTTCACCGCGGCCGCGGGAACACAGTCGCGGCCCGCGGCGAAGGGTTTGTGTGACAAGACTGCGATTTCCGGGCTCGTATCCACGCATCCAGACTCAGAATTGGATTCCGTCTTTTTCTACTCGACCCCAACTCATCCGTCTAGATATAATCCTCGCATGGCCACTTCCCAACCGAGCTACCTAACCTGCAAACCACCACCGACAAGAAAAACACAGAAAACCGGGAAAAACAAACAAGAAAAACCAAACACGATCAAAATAAAAAAAATACACGACACGACACAAAATGGACCAAGAACCAAAGAAAATAACCTAGAATGGGGAAAAATAAATGCAAAATAAACAAGGAAAATATGAAAAAAATGGAACGAACAATTCACACATCGATTCAGTGGAACTTGGAGCTCTCGGTTCAAGGTTCAAAAGACAAGATTCAAGAGGTTTCTCAACACCTTTGGTACCGAAACTAGTTGAATGGTTCAAAAACAGATCAATGGTATCGGCCGGTGAATCATCCCACGAAAGGTGGGACAGTCGCTGGTGTCGCCTAAGCGGGGCCCTGAGACGCGAGTGTGTACCTGTTCAGGAACAAACTTTAAGGTCAAGGTTTGGTTGTACGCACTGGCCTGGGGAGTTTGGCGTTCAGTGATGACGGCGGCAACTCTCGTTCGAGTCAATGGTCGGCCACTGCAGTTGGCCTCACGTCTCTCAGCACGGGCGTGCATGCTCGACCACCAGTTTGCGTGGCTACACCCAGCTAGGGTCGGTGTTCGGTTTGAGGTACAGAAAAGAAATTCTCTAACCCCGGGTTCATAATTTCTAAGGTAAACAGAAGGAATAATGGTTTTACACAAAATTCCAAACTACAAAAAGTTAGGGTCCAATCAAAGATGATTCCATTAGGTACAAAACAATTTCAACGGTTTCAAGGGTGTCAAACTTTATAAGGCATAAACCGAGTTCTAAGTTCACCACCATTTTTAATCAACACAAAATCCACTGAACAACCAACGATAGAGGTCGGAAAACTTCACAAAAGAAACGAGTATTGGTTCCTCAGCCAGGAACAATCCCAATCCTAGCGGTCATTACCGAATAATGATCGCTTAGCTCATTCGACTCTTTCGACTAACTGTGTCGGCCGTCACGTCAGGTCTCAGTCAAGTAGCTAGCCATGCCGGCACTCTTAAATGAGCTTCCAAAGATTACAATGAACGAATATCAAAAGTGAAGGTGGTTCTGCACTCCACGATGTGCTTGTACCAGGCACGGCTACACTCCTTAAAAGATTCTCAAAATCTTTTAAGGTGGAACAACACTTCTCGACTCCCTAATTCATACTGAATTAAAGGCATCACAACACAAGTTTCTCAATTTATGAGAATAGATAATAATCATAAAAGAATTAAAATACTTAACTCCATCCGAAATCTCATTCCATGCAACGGAAGAGAAGGCAAAAGAAAATTCCAAAGTACTGAAACTGAACAACATAAGGGAGTCTCAAACGCAATTCAAACTAGTATGCCAAGCGAAAGGAAATAAAACAAGTCTTGCAAAGTTTTCAATGCAAAAGAGAAGACTCAATGCCATAAGTAGACTCATCACTGAGAATCAAAGAGTCTGCGAGTCCAAAGAGGAGATCCAGAATCATGTTGAGGCCTTTTACAAGAATCTTTTCACATCAGAAGGCTCTTCAAGTGGAGATAGTATCATTCAGCATGTTGCTCACTCAATCACTGACTTTGAACCGTTCTGCCTTTTGTGTAAACGATGAATATACTTCACACAGGATTCTTCCTAACATATTCCAGTTCTCATTATTTTGTCCATTAGTGGCTCTGGACATATATAGCCTGGTTCTGTGAAAGGGTCTAAGAATTGAGCCTCACACAATTCTCTTCAAAGCGGCCCCACTTCTCTCTCACATAGGTGATTCTTAATTACAAGTAACTTGTACTACCTTTCCTTAAAATTTTCAGAATATAATTCGTCCTTTATGATAGGTTAATAATTAAAATGAGTTTTATCCTGAATATTGTAAGAACTTTCATAATTTGTGTGTTTATTGTGTAAAACTGAAATTTTTATATGTTGGTCCTTACCTGCTGTAGTTGATTCGGTAAAAATTTCAAGTATTAATTTATTCATTAGGCCAGACTATGAACTTATGTTCGTTTTTGCTGAAATCGTGTTTGAATTTTATAAAATGGTGTGTTTTGAGTTAAGGGCTGAGATTTGGTGATTTTGCTAAGTCCAGTGAGGTGGATTTTATGTTATTATTTCAGGAAAAAAAAATATTTCAACGTATGAGTATTCTTTCAATGTGAAACTTTTATGACAACTCTATATATATGTGAGAGTATGCATATTAAATTTCAACTTAAAATGATGTGATTTGAGTAAGTTACAAAAGTTAGAGATGAATCATGTAAATGTGATTTTAGTTTGAGTTTTCTCATTCTATTAATGTGAAATCTTGATGAGCATGTATTACATGAGTTGTGATTATAAATGTCAAGTTTCAGCTCTATATGTTAATTGTAAATTTTAGTATTTTCTGAGCCAAATCAGTTCAGTTTAAGTATACCAGTTAAATCCAGAATTAGAACCTTTGGAGTGTTTCTTTATATCGGATAAGTTATCTGATAGAGTCGAGCGTCCTAGAATTCTATTGAGTATATGAGCGTAGTACTTAGTATATTTGTTTATATTTTTAATTAGCTTACAAATACAGTTTTCAAAAGTTTTCAAAAGAAGAACAGGTGGGGACCAAGTACTGGGTATTTCATTGCTTCTAATCACTTATCATGTATGAGGTATATATGTTTGAGTTTCGCCATAGTGCGATGACCTACAAAGGTGAGGTCCCAGTTATCGCTTGGGAGGAGACCCTAGAGTCCTTAATACCCCATCCAGGTTCTGATTAAGCCTAGATGGCTTAAATCAGAGTATGCATACGATTACCGTCCGCAGAGTTCGGGAGTTAAGCATACAGGCCTCAGAGTCCGGGATTTAAGAGTACCGGCCACAGAGTCCGAAAGCTATGATCAGTTTCAGTTCTTATATATATACCGATTTCATGATTTGTTATTAGATGTACTGTTTATTCAGTGTTGGTTTATGAGTAGCACCGTGGTTATATATTTGTGCTAACTCCCCCACAACCAATCTTTCCCGAGGTCATCCTGAGCAGCGTGGAGCATGAGGAATGGTGGTTGGTTGATCGTGGTTCTTCCATAGTTTGCATAATAAGTTCAAGAATAAAGTTTTATGTACAGAGCTTGAACATGTTTCCAAAACAATGTTTTTAATTCCGCTGTGCTTTTCAGAAAAGATATTTATGAATTTCGGCATGTGTAGTAATTCAGATATTTACTATAAAGATGACATGCAGGAGTTTTTATACGTTATGGTATAATAAGCTGTTTTCAGACATAGTATCATCCCGAGATAAAGATAAGTATTTTCGAAAAAGGCAGTTCTTTCGAAAATAAAATGATTTTTTTACTATGATTTTAAAGATAATTCATAAAGTAAAGTGGGGGTGCTACATAACGGGATTTTAGTTTTTTTGGGAGGGACTTCAATTTGTGAATTTGACAAGTCAGAAGGGCTTGGTTGCAAATTAGTTTATGTGTCAAATTTGTAATTACACAAACTACAATTAATATTTTAATAATTTATTTGATGTTTATTTGAAAATAAATTTTATGTTACATAAAGATATAAGAAATTGATATTAATAACTTTTATTTACTTTGGTCGTCCGGTTAGTTCGATTATGTACCGAACCAAAAATGATCGAGTTATAAGAGTAAATAAAGACAATCGAACTGAAAATTAAACTCTTTTTAATAGAAACTTAGTGCTTTCAGTTTTTGTTCGACATTGTGCAATATAACAATCACTAATGTGCAATTCGTACAAACTTAATGTGCATCGATATACGTAAAAATTAAAGAAAATAATAACAATATTTTTTATTGTGCGGTCAGTTTGGTTATCTTTGTTTTTTTAATAATAAATACGTCATAGAGTTGAAGTAGACGTGATTTAAAAGCAAAAACACAAATAATCATTAATCAACTGAAATATTAAATATCGAAATGACAAGTTGAGAGCGGACAATTTTAATATTTTATTAGGCAATCTAATACCGCTTGAAAATCAGAGTGTAAATTTTGTTTTTCGAAAATACTTATAAATTTTTTTAAATCACTTTACTTATCTCGGGATGTTACCTTTTCTTTTTCTGAAAACCGTTTTCTTTAAACTGGCCGAAGATACTAACTTAGGAAATAAAGAAAACTCCACCGTCGAAATGTCATGGAAGTATTTAACCATAGTCTCAGTCGAGATTGGTTGTAATATTACATTCTTTTAAATGTAGCATGCACAACATAAAATTAAAAAGTGGTAATTTAAAAATGGTTTAACATGTTTCATTATTTATTACAGACTTAAAAATATCCTTTAATAGCCGACTTGGGGCCTGACCACATCCACCATTGCTCAGCCGGCATGCTCGACTCCAGTACTTGAAAAATGATAAATAGTGGGGCGTGAGTACAATAACCACAGTACTCCGTAGAAACCAGTACTAAAGTAAACAACAATAATAATCATCATATCATGAAATTGGCATATATGCATATAACTGAAATCTTACTAGCTTTCTGATACTTGGCTGATAATCATGTGCACATGGGATAATAAATATACTGAAGTCTCATCAGAACCTAAGCTAAGGACACTCAGTCTTTACGCAGGCGATTATTAAAAAGATCTAAACTGGTAGGCCGTATCCCACACTCGGGGGGAAAATACTTACATACGTACCTCAGACATAGTACATACGATTATAACAAATCTAATACCTGTACAGGGCCCCCACCTTTTCTTTTGAATAGTAAAAAAGCTGTAGTGCTCGAAATACTGATGCTAAACTCCTCAAGCTACACATAATTAAGTGAAATATGCTATGTCTTATGCTCGAAAGACTTAATAAATAATGAGATGTTGTTATATGCTAGACTGGCTTTGGCTCGATTTTGATATCGTTCTTAATCAGAATCTAAAGGAACACTCTAGGGTTCTCAGAAAAATATTCTAAGTCCAGAAATAAAATAACTGGTTTGAACTGGACTGACTCGGTTCAGAAAAATACTAAAAATCCTTGTACAAATTCGAACTGAAATCTCGAACCGGATATCTCAAACCGCCCAATTGAATTGGACCGGTTCGCAGACTTGGACCGGCAGCTTGCCATGAGCCGGTTGATCACTAATGACTCGAGTGTCTAGGCTCGGTCGCTTGTGACTCGAGTACCTCGGCTCGGTCGCGCAGGCTCCGCTGGTGCTGACGAACACGCAGGCCCACTGGCGCACTGGCATTCAGGCACTCAAGTTTAGTACTGTGCGCTACTGGCGTTGACACTGGCGTTACCGGGTGCTCCTAGCACTGCCAAGCGTCTTCGGGTGCTACCGGGCACGCTGGCACGGATGCTGACACGGTGGGGTATTATAGGGCACTGCCGAGCACAACCGAGTGTCACTGGCACGCTGGCGCGGGTTAACCTCTGAACGCGGTAATTATCGAGCATTGCGCATGCTGGGTGCGTGACCGCAGCCACAGTCAGCTTCTCGCCGGCCGTTCGGCTATTTTTTCCGATAACTCTTAGGTGAACTATTAATTTGAGATATAAAGAGTCTAAAAATACCTAAAAACCTCGAAATGATTTGGCTAGATTTTAAAATAGTTCGAGAGATCGGGCTATATAGGTTCTAGGTGTAACACCCCACCTAGACTTACTAAAATCAGAGTAAATTTTCGCGCTATAAATGGAAAGCCCTGATATAATTTTAGCAAACTCATATTAGTTTTTTCGAAAATACTTTAACTTTAATATGCTGGATGCTACACAACATAAATCTTGAATCTTTAATATCTTTAAACTACTAGGCATGCAACCCAGTATAATTCATTACTCTAATAAGGCGCCATGAACATCTGAGGATTTAAGCATGCATAGACTGAAATTCTAAATACTGCAATACTAGTTTAATTACTAAAATACTAGTATGAAATTCTAAAATACTGAAATACTAGTCTGAAATTCTGAAATACTGAAATGCTAGTCTGAAATTCTAAAATATACTCTAGAGTGCGGAAGCAAATATAAGTTCAAACATCAAGACATACAAGCAGTAAACGAACATAATTAAGGCATAAATAAATCAAACAATACAAAATAACACATAACACAAATATCCTCACCGATGACCACCACAACATCCGGCTCACGCTCCACGCGGGACTCCATCACCTGAAAAAATAAAGTAGTGGGAAGGCATGAGCACAAAGGAATCAACGGTGCTCCGCCGGGACCGGCACTGAATATTCGTCACATTTAATAATCCATCATGAAATTGGCATATATAAAAATAAACTGGAATAACTATTGGACTAACGGTAAACCGGTACTCATGTGCACCCTCTGGGGTTCCCCTCCCTCAGAAATCCAGGAAAGGCACTAATCACCCATCTGGATGCTAGACTTAGGACGGGCCCAAATCACACACATCCAAGTCATAACTGAAATACTGAAATATTGACCAAGACGAGATTACTCAACCTTCTCGGTCCTTAAATTTAATCACATATAGACCTCAGACTTGGTAAACTATTAAAAGCGATGAAATACACAGTACAATGGTCCCCACCTTGAAATTGGCGAATGCAAATGGTGAAACTGAAATGGATAGCTGGCGGAGGCTCGACTCTCCTAAAGGTAAAAGATATTGAGCGAAATATTCTAAGTACTGGCTCAGAATAAGAACTAAAATCTTTATTATCTGGCATTTCTAGGTTTGCTCACTCGGCTTTACAAAAATCATTTTAGGGATTTACGAGCTGATTTTGAAAATATAATTGTCTTTGAGGCATTCTAGAGTTCTCTGAAATATTTCTAAGTCTGGACTATAATCTGACTGAAATTAAATCTGACTTGGCTATAATCTAAATAGAAATAAGTAAGTCTAAAATTAAATCCATTTGAAATACATATCTGAAATTCTATCTCTAAAATTCTATTTGAAATATATGTCTGAAATTCTACCTCTGAAATTCTATCTGAAATATATATATATATATATATATATATATATATCTGAAATTCTACTTCTGAAATTCTATCTGAAATATATATATGAAATTCTCGAACCGTCCGGACTGACCGGACCAGTTCAACTGAACTTGACCGATGGCTCACTCGGAGCCGGTCGATCATTCGCTTGACTATGTGCAGCTCGGTTTGACCGTGGTCCGAGTTCGGCATGCCAACACGGGCCGGCACGAACTCGACTGACATGTCTTAGCCGATGCACGGGTTTAAAACGGTTCCACGGTCACTGACGCAGGGGCGTGCTTGGACCACGACTAACAAATATGGCGTGTAGATGGTAGGTCGGATGGACTCGGTGCACGGGCACGCACTCGGTGGTTTGACTCAAACTCAGTGCACGGGCACGCACTCAGCAGTTCAGCTCCAATAGTCGGGCGAGAGTCCAGCACGTGTGCGGGACGACGATGCGCATTAAGAATCATTGTCACGACGTCAAAAAAAATATTCAAACGGCACTAGGGTTCGGTCAATTCTATTAGGATCCAAAAAAATACTCGGTTATCGGAACCAGATAAAACTAGGGTTTCTGATTCTAAAAATCCTAACTCATTTAAGGCCGATAATTAAAATATAATTCCTATGTGATTTGTAATTAATTTATAATCCACTACTGCAGCTAAAATCGCAAGCGAACTAATATTCTATATTTATCGCGTTAACGGCTAAAGTCCAGATTTTAAATCTAAGTCAAACGGCATCCAAAATTCACGAAATTCGAAACATAGCATCCCCAACATACATATAGTCCATGGTCAAAGTATTAAGTCCAAAGTCAACTCCTAACCTTGTCAACTAGTAATCGCTTCAACTGGTGACCATATTTCGGCTCGTTCGCCTATCAAATGAAGTCCGAAAATTCTCAAATTCGCACCTAAGCCTCAAAACGACGCAACAAATTTTATAAAATTTATTTCGTAATTTTATCCCATTTCTTTAAAAAGTCCAAAATAATCGCTTCAAGCCCGAAAATCCCGCTTTATTCAAAATCGTATAAATCACCCAATTCATACATTTTATATCATCTCATCAGACATATTTAAGCACATGAAGAAGGGTTTAAGCCATTTTACCTAAAACTGGCTCGAATCGAATAGATTGAGAGTAGATCGGGCTAAAAAATGGGTCTAGGAAGCAAGACGGTCCAGATTAGAGGCAGCCAAACCTGAATCTGATGCAACTGGGTCGATTTTCGTGGTGTTCGGGTCAGACCTGGGGTGCTAGTCGCGGATCCGGTGAAGGGTGGCACAGAGGAGCTGTTTTTTGGTTGCTACAGTGACGTGGAGGTGCTGAGGCGGGCTGAGGAGCTGCTCGGGGTGGAGATGAAGTGCTCAAGAACTAGTTGACCGCCGTGAAGGAAGCTGCTATCAGTGGAGGTGGGCTAGCCAGCGTGTAAGAGGCGCGAACCGGAGGTGGAATGGTATGGGAAGTTGAAGGCGTCGAGGTTGCGGTTTTTCGGCGGGTTGCTGTAAATGACGACGATGGAAGTTGAGCTTGTGGATAGATGCTGTGGACTGGAGCGGCTGGGACCGGAGGTGAGCTGGCTGCGTCAGAACTCAGTCGAACGGCGAGTTGGGAGGCTGGAACGGCGCGTGCAGTGGAGCCGCGGGGTGGAGCTCGCGATTTCCGGCGGTTTCTTAAGTTGTGCACGCGCGAATGGAGGTGTGAGGCTCGCCGGCGTGAGCGTGGATGGCGCCGATCACAGGAATATGGGGGGGCTCACCGGATTTGTGGTGAAGAAGGTGAAGGTAGGTGATGTTGGCTTTGAATCTTAAAATGGAAGCTAGGTGATCATGATTAGTGAAAATGAGGTGGTTTTGGGCTAGGGTTTGGGAGATGGTGGAATGTTCTATTGATAGTATGTTAGGAGACTAGGGTTTTCTAGACTTATTGGGCTCAAATAATCGGGCCTTGAACTTAATAAAATTGGGCTAGAGAAATAAATTTAACTTGGGATGATTAATTCGAACATTGACTACAGAATTAAATGCTCGGATAATAAAATTAACCGAACTTTGACTAATTAAATTAATCGGTCGAAATTTTCTTGAATAGTTGGGCTCGGATTAAAAATCGACTATATGCTCGATTTTTAATATGGACTAAATAAATTTGAACTTGGGCTCGCTGTAACTTAAATGGGGCCGGCTAAAATAATTGCACTCGCTCGACAATGATCGGGCTCGAATAAATTAAATTATTCGGCTTTGATTAGCTTTAATAAAAGCTCGATTAATCTAATGCTCGATTTTGAAATATAACCGATACTTGGGCTAAATAAATCTGACTTTAATAAATTAAATCAAGTACGTTCTCTATGGCTTAGACTTTAATATTAATTATTTAATATAATGCAAATAATTATAATAAATGTATCAAATTCAAAAACTTAATATTTATAGAAATATAGCCGAGCTACATAAATTGTAATTAAAAATCTGGGCGTTACGATATATCCTCCTTAAAATATTTCCGTCCTCGGAAGTGCCAAAACTAAACATAAGTCTGACTCAACTAGAAACTAGGAATCGAAAAATACACAATACTATTTAGAAATGAAACTCTGGGTAACGGGCGCGGATCTCATCCTCTCGCTCCCAAGTGGCCTCGGCTCGACGTGGCAGCTCTAACGAACTCGAACCCAAGTGGCCTCTGTGTCAAATTTGTAATTACAAACTACAATTAATATTTTAATAATTTATTTGATGTTTATTTGAAAATAAATGTTATGTTACATAAAGATATAAAAAATTGATATTAATAACTTTTATTTACTTTGGTCGTCCGGTTAGTTCGATTATGTAAATTTTTTAAAAAAAAAACGACGACGGCGAACCAAAATGATCGAGTTATAAGAATAAAGAAAGACAATCGAACTGAAAATTAAACTCTTTTTAATTGAAAACTTAGTGCTTTCAGTTTTTGTTCGACATTGTGCAATATAACAATCACTAATGTGCAATTCGTACAAACTTAATGTGCATCGATATACGTAAAAATTAGAAAAAATAATAACAATATTTTTTATTGTTAATATTTTATTGTGCAATCTAATACTGCTTGAAAATCAGAGTGTAATTTTTGTTTTTCGAAAGTACTTATAAATTTTTTGAAATCACTTTACTTATCTCGGGATGTTACCTTTTCTTTTTCTGAAAACCCTTTGCTTTAAACTGGCCGAAGATACTGACTTAGGAAATAAAGAAAACTCCACCGTCGAAATGTCATGCAAGTATTTAACCATAGTCTCAGTCGGGAGTGGTTGTAATATTACATACTTTTAAATGTAGCATGCACAACATAAAATTAAACAGTGGAAATTTAAACATGGTTCAACAGGTTTCATTATTTATTACAGACTTAAAAATATCCTTTAATCGCCGACTTGGGGCCTGACCACATCCACCATTGCTCAGCCGACACGCTCGACTCCAGTACTTGAAAAATGATAAATAGTGGGGCGCGAGTACAATAACCACAGTACTCCGTAGAAACCAGTACTAAAATAAACAAAAATAATAATCACCATATCATGAAATTGGCATGCATATAACTGAAATCTTACTAGCTTTCGGATACTTGACCGATAATCATGTGCACACTCCGATGGGATAATAAGTATACTGAAGTCTCATCAGAACCTAAGCTAAGGACACTCAGCCTTTACGCAGGCAATTATTAAAAAGATCTAAATTGGTAGGCCGTACCCCACACTCGGGGGGAAAATACTTACATACGTACCTCAGACATAGTACATGCGATTATATCAAATGTAATACCCGTACAGGGCCCCCACCTTTTCTTTTGAATAGTAGAAAAGCTATAGTGCTCAAAATACTGATGCTAAACTCCTCAAGCTACACATAATTAAGTAAAATATGCTAAGTCTTATGCTCGAAAGACTTAATAAATCATTATATTTACATTTTGAGATGTCGTTATATGCTACACTGGCTTTGGCTCGGTTCTAATATCGTTCTTAATCCGGACCTAAAGGGACACTCTAGGGTTCTCGAAAAAATATTCTAAGTCCAGAAATAAAATAACTGGTTTGAACTGGACTGACTCGGTTCAGAAAAATACTAAAAATCCTGGTACAAATTTGAACTGAAATCTCGAACCGGATATCTCATACCGCCCAATTGAATCGGACCAGTTTGCAGACTTGGACCGGCGGCTCGCCATGAGCCGGCCGATCGCTAATGACTCGAGTGTCTCGGCTCGGTCGCTAGTGACTCGAGTGCCTCGGCTCGGTCGCGCAGGCTCGGCTGGTGCTGACGAACACGCAGGCCCACTGGCACGCTGGCCATTCAGGCACTCAGGTTTAGTACTGTGCGCTACTGGCATGGACACTGGCGTTACCGGGTGCTCCTAGCACTGCCAATGGCCTTCGGGTACTGTCGGGCACGCTGGCACGGATGCTGACACTGTGGGGTATTATAGGGCACTGTCAGGTACAACCGAGTGTCACTGGCACGCTGGCGCGGGTTAACCTCCTAACGCGGCAACTGTGGAGCATTGCGCACGCTGGGTGCGTGACCGCAGCCACAGTCAGCTTCTCGTCGGCCGTCCAACTATTTTTCCGATAACTCTTAGGTCAACTATTAATTTGAGATATAAAGAGTCTAAAAATACCTAAACCTCGAAATGATTTGGCTAGATTTTAAAATGGTTCGAGAGATCGGGCTATATAGGTTCTAAGTGTAACACCCCGCCTAGACTTACTAAAATCAGAGTAAATTTTTCGCGCTATAAATGGAAAGCACTGATATAATTGCGAAAACTCATATTAATTTTTTCGAAAATACTTTAACTTTAGTATGCGGGATGCTACTCAACTTAAATCTTAAATCTTTAATCTTTAATATTTTTAAACTACTAGGCATGCAACCGAGTATAATTCATTATTCTAATAAGGCGCCATGAACATCTCATGATTTAAGCATGCATAGACTGAAATTATAAATACTGCAATACTAGTTTAAAATACTGAAATGCTAGTCTGAAATTTTAAAATACGGAAATACTAGTCTGAAATACTGAAATGCTAGTCTGAATTCTAAAATATGCTCTAGAGTGAGGAAGCAAATATAAGTTCAAACATCAAGACATATAGGTAGTAAACAAACAGAATTAAGGCATAAAAAAATCAAACAATACAAAATAACAAATAACACAAATATCCTCACTGATGACCACCACCACATCCGGCTCACGCTCCACGCGGGACTCCATCATCTGAAAAAATAGGGTAGTGGGGAGGCGTGAGCACAAAGGAATCAACGGTGCTCCGCCGGGACCGACACTGAATATTTATCACATTTAATAACCCATCATGAAATTGGCATATATATAAATAAACTGGAATAACTATGGGACTAACGGTAAACTGGTACTCATGTGCACACTCTAGGGTTCTCCTTCCTCAGAAATCCAGGAAAGGCACTAATCACCCCATCTGGACGCTAGACTTAGGATGGGCCCAAATCACACACATCCAAGTCATAATTGAAATACTGAAATATTGACCAAGACAAGATTACTCAACCGTCTCGGTCCTTCAATTAAATCACATATAGACCTCAGACATGGTAAACTATTAAAAGCGATGAAATACACAGTACAGTGGTCGCCACCTAGAAATTGGCGAATGCAAATGGTGAAACTGAAATGGATAGCTGACGGAGGCTCGACTCTCCTAAAGGTACAAGATATTGAGCGAAATATTCTATGTACTGGCTCATAATAAGAACTAAAATATTTATTATCTGACATTTCTAGGTTCGCTCACTCGGCTTTACAAAAATCATTTTAGGGATTTACGAGCTGATTTTGAAAATATTATTGTCTTTGAGGCATTCTAGAGTTCTCTGAAATATTTCTAAGTCTAAACTATAATCTGACTGAAACTAAATCTGACTAGGCTATAATCTAAATAGAATTAAGTCTATCTAAAATTAAATCTGTTTGAAATACATATCTGAAATTCTATCTCTGAAATTCTATTTGAAATATATATATGAAATTCTATCTGAAATATATATATATGAAATTCTACCTCTGAAATATATATAT
>CACSLK010027832.1:1344410-1409014 GCA_902706635.1 Striga hermonthica
AAATTCTATCTGAGATATATATATTTGAAATTCTACTTCCGAAATTCTACTTGAAAATCTATCTGAAATATATATATGAAATTCTCGAACCGTCCAGACTGACCGGATCGGTTCAACTGAACTAGACTGACGGCTCACTCGGAGCTGGTCGATCATTCGCTTGACCATGTGCAGCTCGGTTTGACTGTGGTCCGAGTTCGGAATGGCAACTCGGGCCGGTACGAACTCGACTGACACGACTTAGCCGATGCACGGGTTTGAAACGGTTCCACGATCACTGACGCATGAGCGTGCGTGGACCACGGCTAACGGAGCGTGTATACGGTAGGTCGGATGGACTCGGTGCACGAGCACGCACTCGGTGGTTTGACTCGAATTCGGTGCACGGGCACGCACTGGACGGTTCAGCTCCAATGGTCGGGCAAGATTCCAGCACGTGTGCGGGATGACGATGCGAATAGAATTATTGTTCCGGCGTCAAAAAAATTATTCAAACTACACTAGGGTTCGGTCAATTCTATCCGGATCCCAAAAAAATACTCGGTTACCGAAACCGGATAAAACTATGGTTTCTGATTCTAAAAAATCCTAACTCATTTAAGGTCGATAATCAAAATATAATTTCTATGTGATTTATAATGAATTTATAATCCACCACTGCAGCTATAATCGCAACCGAACTAATATTCTATATTTATCACGTTAACGACTAAAGTCCAGATTTTAAATCTAAGTAAACGGCATCCAAAATTCACGAAATTCGAAACATAGCATCCTCAACATACATATAGTCCATGGTCAAAGTATTAAGTCAAAATTCAACTCCTAACCTAGTCAACTAGTAATCGCTTCAACCAGTGAACATATTCCGGCTTGTTCGCCTATCAAACGAAGCCCGAAAATTCTCAATATCGCACCTAAGCCTCAAAACGGCGCAATGAATTTTATAAAATTTATTTCATCATTTTATCGTATTTATTTAAAAAGTCCAAAATAATCGCTTCAAGCCTGAAAATCCTGATTTATTCAAAATCGTATAAATCACCCAATTCATACACTTTATATCATCTCATTAGACATATTTAAGCACATGGATAAGGGTTTAAGCCATTTTACCTAAAATTGGCTAGAATCGAATAGATCGAGAGTAGATCGGGCTAGAAAATGGGTCTAGGAAGCAAGACGGGCCAGATTAGTGGCAGCCAAACCCGAATCTGATGCAACCGGGTCAGTTTTCATGGTGTTCGGGTCGGACCTGGGGTGCTAGTCGCGGATCCGGTGAAGGGTGGCGCAGAGGAGCTATTTTTTGATTGCTACAGTGACGTGGAGGTGCTATCTGCGGAGGTGGGCTAGCCGGCGTGGAAGAGGCGCGAACTGGAGGTGGAACGGTATGGGATGTTGAAGGCGCCGAGGTTGTGGTTTTCCGACAGGTTGCTGTAAATGAAGGCGATGGAGGTTGAGCTTACGGATGGACGCCGTGGACTGGAGCGGCTGGGACCAAAGGTGAGCTGGCTGCGTCAGAACTCAGTCGAACGGCGAGCTGGGAGGCTTGAATGGCGCGTGCAGTGGAGCCGCGGGGTGGAGCTCGTGATTTCCGAAAGTGTCTTGAGTTGTGCGCGCCGGAATGGAGGTGTGAGGCTCGCCAGCGTGAGCGTGGACGATGCCAATCGCTGGAATATAGTGGGGCTCACCGGATTTATGGTGAAGAAGGTGAAGGTAGGTGATGTTGGCTTTGAATCTTAAAATAGAAGCTAGGTGATCATGATTAGATACAATGAGGTGGTGTTGGGCTAGGGTTTGGGAGATGGTGGAATGTTCTATTGATAGTATGTTAGGAGACTAGGGTTTCCTAGTCTTATTGGGCTCAAATAATTGGGCCTTGAACTTAATAAAATCGGGCTAGAGAAATTAATTTAACTTGGGCTGATTAATTCGAACATTGACTACAGAATTAAATGCTTGGTTAATAAAATTAACTGGACTTTGACTAATTAAATTAATCGGTCAAATTTTTCTAGAATAGTTAGGCTCGGATTAAAAATCGACTATATGCTCGATTTTTAAAATGGACTAAATAAATTCGAACTTGGGCTCGCTTTAACTTAAATGGGCTGACTAAAATAATTGGACTCGCTCGACAATGATCGGGCTCAACTAAATTAAATTGTTGGACTTCGATTATCTTTAATAAAAGCTCAATTAATCTAATGCTCGGTTCTAAAATATAACCAATACTTGGGCTAAATAAATCCGACTTTAATAATTAAAATAGAGTAAGTTCTCCATGGCTTAGTCTTTAATATTAATTATTTAATTTAATGCAAATAAATATAATAAATGCATCAAATTCAGAAACTTAATATTTATGGAAATATAGTCGAGCTCCATATACAGTAATTAAAAATCTGGGCGTTACAATCTATCCTCCTTAAAATATTTCCGTCCTCGGAAATGCCAAAACTAAACATAAGTCCGACTCAACTAGAAACAAGGAATCGAAAAATACACAATACTAATCAGAAATGAAACTATGGGTAACGAGTGCGGATCTCATCCTCTCGCTCCAAAGTGGCCTCGGCCTCGCCGTGGCAGCTCTAACGAACTCGAACTAGAGATACATCTCTATTTCTATGTCGTTGGACCTTTCGGTCAAAAATCGCTATCGACTGCTCCTCGTAAGTCAGGTTCCTGCCCGACCTCGAGCTTGCTGAAATTCAACACGCTCACTGGATCATGCATGCAATTTCTCAACATCGACACGTGAAAGACGTGCACACCCAAAAGCTCGGGTGGCAATGCCAAACGGTATACTAACTCGCCCACTCCATCGAGGATATTGAATGATCCTATGAAATGGGGATCTCGGTCTGACATTATGGTCTCGTCTAATTCGTGGAATCGAGCAATCCTACATACGTAGATATTGGCAAACTGCTCCATGGTCATCGTCATCTTCACGGGTAAACGCGGGCCGACTTCGTCAGTGTGTCCACAACTACCCAAACCGCAACGAGCTGCTCCTTCGATTTGGTAGTCCCGTAGCGAAATCCATGGTAACGTGCTTCCACTTGCACAACGGAACCTTTAGTGGTAGCACGAATCCGGGTGGAAACTCAAACCAAGCACTTTTCCACGAACTCGGAAATGCTAACTAAGATATATGTCAAAACTCTAAACTTCAAGGCCAGAGACAAAATAAACTCAAGTCTAGGATTTTCTAACTTTGAATTTTGTCTTCCCCCTACTAGTGATCTTGGCTATGCCATGGAAACTCCGGTTTTAAGTCCCCAGATTAATTCGGAATAGTGACTCTTATATCAAGCCTCCATAATTTACTCGGCCTTATGGCTGTTATACACCGTTAACCCAAGTTCAAAACTAGGGTCTCTGTCTGGATAATGTAATAGGGCTGTACCAGTTCGCCATGGCGACGCGCTAAAATCTCACTATGTGCCTTAGATAAAATCTAAGACATAACTTTAGAAACTATACTGGGGAACTTCATAAGAAGCTCATTTATTCTCTTAGCAGTATCGCCCTAGCTATGGCGACACTCCTGGACTCCGAGAGGTCTACTTCTCGGCTCTCTAACTAGCGTACCTTCCGTCACACAGTGGCCGTAGGCACTATCTCACGAGTCAACTCATATCAACGTAAGGCTCATCTAAGGTTTTCTACGTGTTCGAGTTCAAGCGCATGTTCTCGAACTCAAAACAGGGAGAAATCGCTAAACATCTCCCGAGAATTTTGGTGGCAAAGCCCAACTGTTAGGCTTAGCTCGCCGTCTCGGCTATATGTTAAGAATGATAGGGGTAACTAAACTATTGCTCATCTGCAGCTGTGACCCTCAGGGTCATCTTGCTGTCACACTGGTCTAAAAGTCTTTCTGTGGCTGGCCTCTACACGACTTTCGTTGGTTCAGGGTTGCCTTAGTTTCTACATGGATCGCTGATCTCTTCTCTATTGTCTGTCGGTCTACTATTGACCGAAAATCTTTCTCTCGCTATTACTTTCTTGTACTCAGTGATCCATACTCGTGTTCGCACTAAAACATAGGATGGCATGTCAATCGACATTTATTAACTATCTCGGTAGCAAATATCTCTTTCGAACAGATTTGTCATTCAGAACGCAATATTTCGAGCGTTCTGATCATCCATCGATCTGTAATATTGATGAGGACAACTAGCAATTGCGGTTCGACTTGCTGTGATCCGGCTCCTGACGATGCGGTACGTTGCACACGGTACGTTGCATGCGGCTAAACCACTACTCGGTGCTCACGGGCGCGGAACATCTGCATGCGATACCTGCGTGTGATGTACCTGCGGCAACAGTGTCACCTGCAGACACAAAACACATTGGTATCCACGTCTTATGCTAGTAGCTTCACTTTACTGCGGCGCTGAGATAACTCGGCGTACTATGAATTGAATCTAACTTCTTCCACGTACAAATCGAGGGTATCACAACTTATATGGGTAAATTTACCCAAGGGTACTTAAAATATCAAGGTTGAGGCTTTTTTGTTCTTCCTTTCTTCAACGTCTATTCTAAAACTAGTGATGTCGTACACCACTAATACTTAGAGATGACTTCATCAACAAAACTTTCTCAGGCTTTTTGGTCTTGAGGCTTCGGGCTCCTCAACTGCTCATAGAGAATGTCCGAGCTTCAAGTTCAATCTTGGAACTTGTTGTCTTCCCGCATGGGTCGACCACTTTTCGGCTCTAAAAGGTGAGTACTTACTCTCCTCCTTGAGTCTACTTAGCTTTTGGTAATTGGTGTACATCTCCTTCTTACCGAACCATCGGGCGCACCCTAGGGTGACGCTCTTGGTCCAAAAATTCACAAATCGAATATGGTCTTTAGCTCTTGCAGTTTCTTAGTGTCTCGCGATTTGGCGCTCTTGACATTAGTTCTATTTTAGTACCAGGTTATTCGAATTCCTTTTGTTGGTTAGGTGGTCTTCTTGGCAACATTTTGAAACTACGCACACGTGATTGCGAACAATGGTTAACTCTCCAGATGTAGTTAGTGAAGTGTTCTCTCTCTTCATGGCTTCTAGATTTTCCCTATCGGCATATCGTCCATCTGCTCACAACTTCAAATTCGAGAGTTGTGGCATTTGGCACATGTATGCAAAATTTAAAAGTCTTCGTCTTCTTAAACATGTCTCGGCTTTCATTAAATTCTCTGCGTACTGTTGTCTGAGTATTCTCACACTATTAAAACTTCCTTCGGTGCTAGCTCCCTCTCGAGACGAATAAGTAAGTCGTCTTGGTGTCAAAACATGGCTCGACGTGCAATCCTCGCTCTAGCTTCCTTTAAACTGTCTCCTTTTCCTCTAACTACTAGATATCACCTCATATGGAAACATATCTGCTATGGTTCAGCTTCTAGCCTCCACGGTTTCTCCCGGACTTATGGCTTTAATTTCAAGCCTCCAAGATTTACCCGGATCTATAACTCTTATACATTGAAAAACTATTACTTCTAATACTAGTTGGGCGGCATCTTGTCAGCTCAAGAGAGGTAACCTCTAGAGTTAAAACTTAACTTAAAGCATACATAGTTCAAGCAATGGAAAGTCCACTGCTTTATCTATGTGTTGCAATCTATCGGTTCAATATTCTAACTTCCGCAAGTGTCGAATTATAGAAATAACTTTCTCTTTGCGGTCTTTATATTATGGAATGCACTGAAATTTTGGTCTCAACTTGAATTTTAACAGAGTTTAAAAAATATGCAGAAATTCCCGCAACAAAAGTATTACGAGTTCACAGAATGAAGATAATTAACTACACGCATCTTCTTGAGTCTTCTGGACTTCTGCTTCTAGTGGTGACGGGCATAGGCGTTGGCACCTCCTTTTCCTTGTTGATCCTGGGTCGGCTATTGCTTGTTGGGTCCTGCCTTTTCTGGCAGAATTTACTGAAATGTAAAATTTACTTTGTCTTAACTCAAAGGTTCGAAATCGATCTTATGGCTCTAGTATATCGCCACGATTATACTCGATACGTAGT
Source organism: Striga hermonthica (assembly GCA_902706635.1). NCBI lineage: Eukaryota > Viridiplantae > Streptophyta > Magnoliopsida > Lamiales > Orobanchaceae > Striga > Striga hermonthica. Next base: position 1,350,437 of record CACSLK010027832.1, read on the forward strand.
AAAATGTACTTTCCCCCAACATAATCGAGACTATTTCTAGAATTGTATCACGCTCCGTCCTCAGAAAAGTCAATGCTAGAGCATACAAATAACTAACTCTGCTGAAATTCTGACTAAAACAGTATAGTCGATTAAGTAGCTACACTATGCTTTATCGAATTTATTATTGAATTGTCGGAAACACCTACCTTTGCTAGAGTTCCGGTTACACTAAAATCTTCTAAGTTCTAGCTAAAATCTGGCTAGAGTTCTGACTAGAATTCTCAACTCTTTAATCGAAGGATAGATTGTACGCCCCTGAAATATTCTGACTATAATTTAATATGCATTCGCAAACAATAAAGGTTGTTCAGGTGACGTACCTCGGAGTCAGCGTGGCGTGAGCGTGGTGTGGTCATATCTCTTACTAAAATTTCAGTATACAAAACCACTAAGTGGCTCTGATACCAACTGTAGCATCCCGCATATTAAAGTTAAAGTATTTTCGAAAATATTAATATGAGTTTTCGAAAATTATCAGTTCTTTCCATTTATAGCCCGAAAAATTTACTCTGATTTTAGTAAGTCTAGGCGGGGTGTTACACTAGGTCACCGAGGCACTTAACTCTTTTTATGCTGAGACTTAAAGCCGAATACTTAACATACTTTATCATGATTTACTAAGAGCTTGGTAAATACTCGCATGAATCATTATTTGGCTCGATGATAAAAATATAGCCTAAAAATCGTTTCTACTTGACCGAGTAAACGACTTCCAAATAAACTAAAACTTTACCAACTTATTTAATATGATTTGTAAGGATTTATAGAGTACGAATCTCGGTTGTGGCACACATGGAACTTGACTTCCAAATTTAGGGCTTAATTAACTTAAAAATCCAAAACCTTCATTTCTCTCGTGCATATCTCATTTTCTATGATTGATAATCCCTAAAATATCATACTTAAGCTAGAAAAAAGGTTGAAAAAGTGCTTACCTTCACAGAAGTTCAAAAATGAAAGAAGAGGGACTCTCGACCTCTTCTTGGAGTCTCATCGGCAAAGGTACGACTCCGGTGAACTCATGGTCGTGGCTATTGATTTGAGGTAGCTCTTAGGTTTTCCTTAGCTTCTAGGTTGGGTATTGTTCGATGGAACTTGAAGGGAATGGCCGGTGGCTCACCGAGGGCTCATCGCTCGCATCTAGGGCTCGGAGAAGGCTTGTCGGGACTATGGTCAGAATTTTGAGAGTTTTATGGAACTTTTCTAAGTATTGGGACGTCCTCTTGTTATTATCCAGACTTGGAACATATGATAGTGAAGAGGCTCCATCCATTTGCATTAAAATATGCAAAGTTGGATTTTTCCACTCACCCATGCATTTGTTCTTGAGTTTGGTGCCAAGGGATGATAGGGTAAAGTATATCACACCTTGTCTGATGATTTCCTGTGGTCAAAGTCCCATTTTCCCAAAGAAAATAGTTGAAAAACATTTGGGCCTCAGTTGGGCCTTGGCTGGGCGTAGGGCCGCGCTGGGCTACACTGTGAGCGCGCTGGACCGCACTGCGGGCCACGGGTGAGTGAATAGACAGCAGTGGATGCTGCTTCGTTGGTGTAACACCCCGCCTAGACTTACTAAAATCAGAGTAAATTTTTTGCGCTATAATAGGAAAACACTGATTTAATTTTCAAAAACTTTTATTAATTTTTCGAAAATACATTAACTTTAATCTGCAGGATGCTACTTAACTTTAATCTATTCTATTTAATTTATTATGCATGCAACCAAGTAAAATTCGTTCTAAAATTAAGGCCATGAAAATTTACTAGAATTACACATGTTGTCTTAAATTCTCCAATACTGAAATATTAGTATGAAATCTTGAAATACTGAAATACTAGTCCGAATTTCTGAAATACTAGAATATTGTTCTGAAATGCTGAAATACTGAAATACTGACTGCGGAAGAAAATGCAAGCATGCATCAACAAAACATAATAACTTAACCATGTTCATATATACATGACATGTTTACTCAAAATATCCTTGTTATGACCACCACTACATCATCGGCTCACGCTCCATGCTCGATTCCGTCATCTGAAAAATAATCAGTGAGGGGGCGTCAGCATAAATGAATCAACGATGCTCCGCTAGAACCGGCACTGATTATACAACTAATATAATATAACATATCATGACATAGACATATATGCAAGTACTTACTAGATCGGCAGAAACGATACAGTGATAAACACTTTACTAATGGATCACGAATTATCCATACCTCCAATAAATACATAAATAGGTAAACCATCTATAGTTGCAACTTAACTGACTGTCTATAATTGCTGCTTAACTGACTGACTATAACTGCTGCTCGACTGACTGACTATAACTGTAGCTCGGCTAACTGACTATAATTGTTCCTCGGCTGGCTGACTATAACTGCAGCATCGCGAATTAAACATACCTCTAATATGATAAGAACATTACAACCTAAGCATACATCTAATATGATAAAACATATCACAAATGCGTATAAATAAGTAAACTGTCTATAATTGTTGCTCAATCTATCGTCTATAACTGCTGCTCAACTGACTTTCTATTACTGCTGCTCAACTGAATACTTAACTGGCGAGAAGGGCACTTAGCTTTCACGCTTGTGATAAGAAACTGTAGGACCTAATCTGTAGGTCGTTGCCCATGCTAAGGGAAAACTAACTCTTATGCACTTCTAAGGTTCGAGCTTAACAAACAACTGACTAGAGTCCTTGATACTCTGGGTTTCAAAACACTTGGTTATGATGAAACCTATCTCTAGGTCAATGACCCTTAGGGAAGAATTATTCTAACCTCATCTGAAATTTCAACTTAACTCAAAGCTGTTCTAAGATTTTTAATGTACTTAACTCAAAGCTGCACTAGCATTCTTATCTCATCTTAACTAGTGTTTGGTTCACTTAGCTATGAAGGACCTACTCGCTAGTAATTGCCCCTATTCGGGCGATCTAATTCTTACATACATACCTCAGCCAGGATATCGAAATTATAGAAATGTAGTACCCAGTACTGGGTCCCCAGCTGATATGCTGAAATGCAAGTCCTGAATAGATTCCAACTGTCGGAGGCTCGACTTCCCACAAGCTACAAAATATATAAGCACAAAATATATTTTAAGTACTAAGCATAAACTGAAAAAACTCAAATATTATAATCTGATCTGACTAGGTTCACTCACTTGGCTTTAAAATCCTTTAAAACTCACTTTAGGAATTTACGAGCTGATTTTGAAAATTTATTGTGTTTGAGGCATACTAGAGTTCTCTGAAATATTACTAAGTTTGGACTACATTCTGACTGGACTTAAATCTGACTAAATCTTATTTGATCTTATTTGACTGGTTCAGAAAAACTGGATTCTCAGTTCACGCTCAAACCAATGTTCCGAAATAAATCCAGAATCATCCAGACTGTCCGAAATGACTCAGCTGATCTGAAATTCTTCAAACCATCTGGTCTGTCCAGAATTGTTCAAATGAAATGGACCAACAACTCACTCAGAGTCGGTCAATCATGCTTGACTATTTTCAGCTCGACTTAATTGTGGTCCGGGTTCAGCGTGACTACTCGGGGCCAGCATGAACTTGACTGACACAGCTTAGCCGTTGCACGGGTTTGAAACGGTGCCATGGTCACTGACCAGGAGCGTGCTTGCACGCACTCGGTGGTTTGACTCAGACTCGGTGCACGAGCACGCGCTCGGTGGTTCGGCTCCAACGGTCGAACGAGAGTCGAACACATGCGAGGGATGACGATACGTGTTGAAGCTACGTGCTATAGCATGTCGGTTGAGTACTTCCAATCGCTACGAGGCACTCAGCCTCGATAGCCTTCTTAGGGTCGGTTATGATCTGTCGGCAACTAACCGACTGACCGACAACATCCCTGTTGATACCCAGTTTGGCTCCAATTAATTATATAATAAACAAAGTAATAAAATACAACCCGATAACCGAGGAGCCGATAATGCGAGATAAATAACTATACAAACAGTTTCCCAAAATTGAGGACCTACAAGTAGATCCCGGGTGTCGAGTCTATCTAGCTACAAAGCCAAGCAGAATCCGAGGTGAGCGACCGACATAGATACCTTTGGGAGACGCAGTAATTGCCGATATGATAGACGTCAATCGAGGCCGTCAAAAATCACAAGTGGACCCCCAGTTGTCATCTCATATTAAATACTAGTATACCATTTCTACCTATTTTTCATTAGGCCCACTTGAAAAGAAAAAGGCCATGTATATATATGAGGAAGGGAGAAAGAAAAAGGGGGCTTCTTCCACTATTCATTCTCTCCTCATTCTTCTTCCTCCAAACACCAAAAGAGAGGAAAACTCTCTCTATAATAAAAAGGAAACATCCACTTTTAATGATTTTGTTCTTCATTTATATACAAGAAATTTGACTTATATTTGAGGGTTGATCATCCGATTTTCGACATCAACAATCCCGACACCCAAGGACTCATTTATAATCTTAGTACGTCTAAAATTATTTAAAATGAACTAGGGTTCGGACGATTAAAATTGGATCCAAAATTTACCCGGTTATCAGAACCGAATAAAACTAGGGTTCTTGGTTCTCGAAAAGTCAAACTCATTTAAAGCCTATACGTAAATCATAATTTTTTGTGAAATTTATAAGGATTTTATAATCAACAACTGTAACTAAATTGCAATCGAACTAATTTTTTAAAATTCTCGTAAATGAGACTAACGTCTCGATTTTTAATCTATATCAAATGGTCTCCAAAATCAAGGAAATTCAACTACAGCAATTTCAATATATTTATGATTTATGGACAAAATAGCATATCCAAAATCAGCTCCTAACTCAGTAAACCAAAAACGAGCGTTAACGGTCCTAATTCACAAAATTCGTTCGCCTATCAAACTAACTTCAAAATTCACCAAATTTGAACCTATGATTGAAGAAATCAAAATAAGATTTATTTATTTGGTTTCATAATTTTCGGGTGAGCCATTATAATACACTAAAATTGATGCCTAATTCCATGGAGAAGGGATTTAGCCTTATACCTCATGAAAATAACTCAAAATAAAAATTGGAAAATAGCTAGGGCTATTGAACACTTGATTGTGCTCGGAATCAGGTCGGGCTTGGTGAGGAGGCTCGGATCTGAGTTGAACCTACTCGAACTGAGTGTGTTGGCCCGTAAGTAAACCGGGTGACTCGGCCTTAGAACTGGGTCGCGGATCGAGGCTGAAACAGCTCGTCGGCGCGCGGACCGAGATGGAAGGCACTTGGACTGAAGTCTCGCTGGACGGAAACTGGGGCTGGTTCGAGGTTGTCGGCTAATAAGGGATGTCACCCATATTCTCCTCTTTCTTTCTCTTCAAGACTATTGATTGAGATCAGATTTTTCCAAACCTTGTTCTCTCTTGTCCCTCTCGACCCACATCCAAGTTCTAAGTTTTTGGAAGACAAAAGTCCTCACATTCTCTCTCAAATATCTGAGTACCCGTGAGCGCGCCGAAGCTGATGTCGTGAGCCGCAGCCGCACCGTGAGCCTACGATCGTGCGTTATGCCGAGAAGACGCGAGTGCACCAAGGCGAGCCTCATTGAGATTGAGGTCTAAAGCAGCAACCTGAAACGCGAGAGAAGCCGAGGAGATCCGAGAGCACAAACACGAGTCCGTCCACGAGCACGAGTAGCCAAGGCGATCCAAATCATGGTCGAGCTCTTCAATCTGAATCAAAACCTATTCTATCTTTTCTTTTGAATCCAAGAAGAAAAGTAATAATCCAAGAATCCTCTTTTAGTTGTTCAAGAAAAAAATAAGGAATTTCATGTGGTTATGTAAAAATTAAGAAGCTTGGAACTTTCTTTTTGTGCCTTAAAAGTCTAGCATCAGGACCTTGAATGCATTAAAAGATGATGAATTTTGAAGCTTTGTCTATGTGTGAAATCAAGCCTTTTATTGCCATGAAAATTTGACCTTGAATGCCTTGAAAATTTTGATCTTTATTTTAAGAAAAATCATTTTTTATTTGTTGATGTTTTGAGCCTTGTCATTGAACCATTAACCTTGATTTGAGCCTTGATGTTATGCCTTGAACCTCAGATTTGGACCTAGCCGTAAACTACGTGCGTCGGAGGACTGTCGGCTCTAGACGTCGCGTACGGGAAGCGAACAACAGCCTTATAGGTGCATACAAGCGTTGGTTGCGCATGCTTCACAGGTGCTTCGCGCGAAGCATGCCGCGGTGCAGCGCGCCAAGACGCCTCGCGTTGTGCCGTAGCTATCAACGCCCACATACGCTCGCATCGTCCCCGCAGCCCCTAACCAGCGCGCTTGTCCAATGTCTAGCATCCCGCGTCCCAGTAGCGCAGGTGACTCTAGACCTCAAAAGCCTGCATACCCGTAGCATGTCCCGCGAGCAGGCACGCGTGATGCCCAACCGCAACACATTGGGGAGGTCGGTTCGCGTCAAGCAGGGTAGAACCATGAGCGACCTGCACCCTTCGCGCCCAGGAGACCAGTGCCAGCAGCGATAAGACCGCACCATTGTCCAGCCCGCACTGGGCCAACAACGAGTCGTGTGCCACCGAGCCATTTTTCGAACCTTGAAACCTAATTTCGAGCCGAACCTCAATTTTAGTTTTGAAAGCCTTTTTTTGAGCTTTAAATCACCCTTAGCCGAGAGTTCCAAAATTAATAAAATTTTCACTATGTCAAAAAGCCATTAAGCTAGTTAAATCCTTTAAGTTGGTAATTTATTTTACCAAGAGAAATATAAGTTATTAAAAGTGATTTCTCAAAATGTAGATGTCGAGGAGTTGAGCCCTCGAGCATCCCTTTGGAGCATTAGCATATTTTTAACGCCTAGTTATTTTTATAATAAAAATCCTGAAGTTTTCCAAAAATCAGATTTAAATTTTCGGAAACAATTTTAAAATTCAATTAACGGGCATTTCTCAATTTATCTTAAATCCACAGCTTAAGTACCCCATTTCAGCCATAGGAATAAACCATCCCAAATCAACACTTCAAACCAAACAAATAGAACAGACTTCAACAATAATTTCAAACATTATCAATAATTATAAGTCTCACTAGTAATTCAAAACAACACAATATCCAGGTATCATGATCAAGCCTCAAAACCCAACATTCTAACAAGTCTGACAGAAGATAACAATAATATTAATAATAATGCAGAAGCAATTAAGTAGTTCATAAATACCAGCAAATATGACCCCGCTCGCCTGTCTTTCGCCACTGCCACTAGCTCAACCCGAAAGGGGGTAAATAGTGGGGATGAGAAAATCAACAAGCTCACTGTGGGAATACCATGCAGTATATTCAATATAATGACTTCAAATCATAATCGCAACATGAACACAAATCTTCTAGTCTGCCTCCTATATAGCTCTACACTCATGTGATCAAATCTAAATCGTCGACACAACATCAACGGGAGCTAAACCATCGGTTGATATCCAAGTTGGTCTGACCCGGGATGCATGGTTCAACAACAAGTAAATGAGGGAAGACGACCTGACAATTTGAACCGGTCTCCGACCGTTCGAAAGATGTCGACTAAGAAATCGGGTCGGCTAGGACTGCCAGGATACGCCATCGTCGAGATCGGCATTTGTACTAGCAAGCGACGAGGCCGACCTTCATGGGTGTCAATTAGGATCACTATTGTAGCAAATTATTTTTATTTTTACCGAGTATCGAATCGAAAGATTCATTCCTGGGTCGATCTCACGAGGAAGGCTGTTCGGAATTTTGAAATGGTATCGATCACACACAAAAAAAAATAAAATCCTAAACATTCTAATCAGATAGCAGGATTGAGAAATTATCAGCTAAAAAATAATAAAAAGCATAATCTACCTAAAAATGAGAACGAAGCGAAGATGGAGAAGCTAGGGAATCGGGGATAATCAATTCAAGTTTTATTCGCAAAATCGAGATATTAATTGTTCGATTTAAGATTGACACTCTCGCTTAAACATCTAGCGGTTCGCTCCCAATAACTCTTCATAACAAGAAATTGAACATAGACGAGCAAGTTCGAGCATACGATGCCGGCTTAGAGGTCTGATTCCAATAACTCACGTAACAAGGAATGGGACATAGGCAAGTATGTATTTCAATCCAAATCTATAGACTATTCCATCAAGAAATCATCTATCTTGTGCAAGCCAAAGACTACAATTTTTCCCCTTTTGGTTCCAAAGATTACTCAATTACATTAGAGGGTGATTAACCGACTAATTCTTAGAATCAACAAAACTCTAACTCGACAAAATCAATATCCAAATATTTCTAATTGCAAGATTGAAGTGTCACCCTTCAATTATATCAATCAATCAAGCAGGTTTCATCAATTCACAACCAAAGCAACTCGCACAAGAACGAACAAATCAGGCCCGACAGATACGAATTAGACAAGAACAATCATTCCCTATCCCTAGCAATTGGAATCAGCTATGTAACATGAATTCAACACAATAAATCAATTCCCTCAATTCAACCATTTTTCATAAATTCAAAAGAAGAGAAAATAAACTTACAATAATTCCCAATTCCAAGTGTTGAATTTTATTACAAGCTTAATCCTTGAACAATAATAAAAAGAAAAGAAAATTGGAGAGAAAAGATTAAAGAAAGAAGAAAAAACGAAGAAGAAGAAAGGGGGAAGAGAAGAGAGTTTTCTGTGTTTTTTCTCAGGACCTAGGGCTTTCACCCGGTCGAGAGATATCTATTTTGAAGTCCCGACGTGTATTCATAAGTAACACGGTGAAAAGCGTTAAAATAATTATCTGGCACGCCGTGAAGAGGTGCCACGCCGTGCTGGGAGGATGTGAAGCGCCTCGGGAGTGTCGCGCGCGCGAGGGATGCATCTGTCACACTGCGGAGGTGCATCGTGCCGCGGTGACTGCTGCTGTCGCGCCGTGATGAGTGTCGCGCTGAGGCGCGCATAAATCTGGGAGTCTCTGTCCGGGTCGCGGCGTGCGTTGCGGCGCGGTGATGAAGATCGTGTGTTTCGATTGCCGATAAGCCAAGAATCCGCGCCTTGAATCACCGATAGGTGTTTCTATAGCCACAACCGCGCCTATTGAAACGAATAAAATTGCAATAGAAATCAAGAAGAAATCTAAGACAAAGTGTTTGAACAAAAGTTCAGATTTTTATTAATAATTTTGATGATGAAAAATAACATAGCGAAGGGGCCTTCATATAGCCACAAAATATATCTAGTCCTAATCTACTTAGGGAACTAATAAAATAATAAAATATTAAGAACCCTAAGCAAGCTAGAAATTATAAAGCAATAAAGAAACTAAATAACTAAGGGATCTTGAAGACTTGTCTTGCACTCCAAGCATAAGTCTTGTCTTGCACTCTAAGTAGAAGACTCCTAGCCGCCTCAACCTCTCGCCACCTAGGTCTCTTACGCCCGTCTTGCCGCACTCCTCGAGGAGTAGGGTGTCGCCGCCTTTCCTCGCGCGTGCGTGACCGCCCCCACCAGCCATTCCGCTTGCCTCGAGGATTAAGGCCTTGCGCCCTGCGTGCGCTATTCCTATTCCTTGAAGGATCACGCTTCGAGCCCACATCCACTTTGCCTATTCCTACTAGGAATATGCTCCTGGCTACGTTGCCTGATCTTCCAAGGATTACTCCCGTCACCGATCTTTCACGCGCGTTCCGGCACTCAGCTGCTTTTCCTAGTCCTGCGGGGTCTAGTATTCGCGCCTTTCCTATTCCTATGAGGACTAGGCTTGCTTCCCTGGTCTTGCCTCGCCCTTCGAGTGTGCACGTGATCGCACCCTTCGCCTGCGTGACTATCTCGTGCGTGTCGCCCAGCGCCCCGCGCACCGCGCCTTGCTCATTCGCGCGCTGTGCCGCGCCCGTCGCCGCTCGCGTTCCCCCACTCGTGGTCGTCCCATGTGCGCGCTATCCACCCAACATCCACCCCTCGTGCATCGCTCGTCTCCTCAGCAATGTAAATGCCCGGGGCCTTAGCCTCCAAGTGTTGTGCACGTTGCTCCCTCGCGCACGCCTTGCACCAGTCGACCGCATCGCCTGAGCCCGCTACGTACCCTCAACCGCGGTCCACTGCGCGTAGTCCTCCCTAAAGTGCCCTAATGTTGCATGCCTATGGGCTACCTTCTCACGTACCCTCACGCACCTCCATGTGCTCGACCCTTCTAGCCTTGATCTCTCGAACTTCTTGCTCGACCTCCTTATCATGGTAAGCCCTTGCATGCTTGACCTTCTATGCCATTGTGCACGTCGGCACCCTCGTATAGGGGCTCGTGCATGTCTCCTAGGCCATGCAAGCCTTGTTACGTCCCTTTGCTCGGCCTTCTTAGATAGTATCGGCCTTCGGCCCATCTCGTCTTTGGGGTTCGAAACCTACTTACGCATCATTCCTGCCCCCTTTAAGAACGTCCTTGTCCTCAAGGATTCATCATCGACCCTCAACCAAGTTACCTCCTTTTCAAGATTCACCTCGATTACTATGTGTGCAACTTCTTCCACAACCACTGAAACCTCTAGCACACCTTCTTCATCCTCTTTCTGAACCTCCCCGGCCACTTCGTCTTTTTTAGACTTAACCTAAGTTCCTCCAATCTCAGCAAAGTGTTCATTGGGGTATACATAAAAAATAGGCGGTCCTTCATAACACGTTGACTCCTTCACGTACTCGATGGCCTTTGGGTCCTTAAAATTTTTTGAGAATTCAAACGGAAAGATAAGCTTCTTACATTTTTCGTCGACCCGGCCTTCATCTTTGACAGACTCGCCTATACGCGGTCGGGTGCGCTAACCAACTCGCGTATCTTGGACTGCTGCTGCTCAATTGCCCAAACCTTGTGCTCCTCCCCTTTGACCTCAGTTGCCCCGGCCTTGGCTTGTACTTTACTGGCTAGACCGTGCCCGCGTGTGCGCCTGCATCCTTGACGGCAAAAATCTGGCCGCCCACATGCCAAACCCGCTCTATACTCTTGAGGCTAACATCCTTAGTCCCGCCATCTTTGCTTGCCTTTAACGTGACTCGGTTCTTTCCTGGGTCGAACTTCATGACCCCAGTTTGATAGTTGGTGGTCACTTTACCTAATCCCTCAAGCCATTGTACTCCTAACACAACATTGGGTCCAACCAAGGCTAGCGCATAGAGATCGGCTTTGATGGTGACTTCTTGAAATTTGATCGGCACCCCGCAATAATACTCGTTGCACCGTAGCCGTTTGCCATTGGCTAGTCGAACCTCGAATGGCTCAACTTTCGTCGTTGGCAACTTCAACTTCTGAGACAGCATGGCGTTGATGAAGTTGTGAGACGATCTGTTGTCTACGAGTACAACTACATTGTGGTCCTTGACCAATGCCGATAGCTGCATCGTCCTCGGTCCTCGAGTACCAGCCATCACATGCATTGAGATCTCGGCATCTTCCTCGAGCACCACAACCTCAATCTCGTTCTTTTTGTGCTCATCGATCACGGGTTCTTCTTCGCCGAAGTCGACGACTTCTATCACAAAGGCTTGCTTGCATCGGTGGCCCGGTGTAAACTTTTTATCGCCCTTGTAGCAAAGCCCCTTCTCACGCCGGTGCCTTATCTCTTCGAGCAACAATCTCTTGACTTCCGGTCCTGTGGTCGCGCGCTATTGGTTGGTCGAGAGTTATCAGGCGGTCGGCTGCTCGGAACCATATTGCTTGTGTCTGGTTGTGCGCGTCGCGTCTCGGGGTAGCATGCGTCCGCCCGTCCCCTTTGAGTTGCCACAAGATGATCTTCTCGGCGTCGGGCCACTTCCATAGCCGCATGCATTGATTCTGGTCGCTCTAGGCGAACCTCTGCAGCTAGATCATACTTCAGCCCTCTTATGAATGCTCCCACTAAGGCAGTCTCGGGCCATCCTCGCAAGTGACATGCCAATCGCTCAAATTCCTTCAAGTACTCGCGTAGACTGCTTGTCTGCCTTATGCATGTTAGCGCCTCATCGTAGTTTTGGTAGTTGGATGTTCCGAAACGCGTGAGTAAGTCGCGCTCGAAATCGTTCCATCGGATGACTCGTTGTCGGCTCCTGTATACGCTAGTAAGCCACTGCCACCATACATTAGCTTCACCATCAAGATAATAAGCAGCGTACCTTACTCGATCATGTCCTTCGGTCTCGTTGAGATCAAAGTATTGAACGGCTCGGTTGAGCCAAGCCTCGGGATCATTGCCGGTGAACGTGGACAGCATGATCCTAGGCTTCACGGGCTTCGGGCGGTCATGATAGTTGGACGCCTGGGACCGCCGGTCGAAGTCCTCCTCTTGATCTCGCTCCTCGCGTCGCTGCTCTTCCTCCTCGGGCCGCTCACGCTCGTGTTGACGCGGTGGTGGTTGCCACGCGTGTTGTTGGAAATTGCGAGCCATCTCATCGAACCTTTGGTTCATTATCTCCATCAAATCGCGAATGTGCGCCTTGGTGGTATCGAAACCCTCGCCTAAGGTATGCATAGCCTCGCTCATACTTCGGACTTGCACATCTAGATTGTCGAGCTTATCCTTCATCTCCTTGTTGGTCATGACCTTCTTCTCTTGCTTTCGCTCTTTGCTTCTAGGACTCGTGTTGAAGATTTTTTTTTTTTTTTTTTAATTCGTGAATTCCTCACAAGAAAACGAAACTCCCATCCAACAAAAGTTCTAAGCCAAGAAAATATATCCTAATCAAATAAGAAGTGGATCCTTATCTCTCGGTTAAATCAATTCCCGACCCCCAAACTTACGGTACCAACCTAAATAAATCCAATTCCCCAAAAAGAACAAGTTTCCAAAATAAAAAATCCCTCACCTATCAACCAAATCAAAACAATGACAATTGTTTGTCTTCTTTTTCCACACAAAACTCACGCACGCCAAAACACTTTTTTTTTCTGCTGAATTGCTCACTCACGCAAATCCAAAGATTTTTCTTTTTGATAGGGAAGAAAAATTAAAGGGGAAGAAAAGAAAAGGAATGGGGTAGGGAAAAAGACACACGATCTTATCAACTCTCAGTGAAAGCACCAATGATGAAGATCGTGTGTTTCAATTGCCGATAAGCCACGAATCCGTGCCTTGAATCGCCGACAGGTGTTTCTCTAGCCACAACCGCGCCTATTGAAAAAAATAAAATTGCAATAAAAATCATGAAGAAATCTAAGACAAAGTGTTTGAACAAAAGTTCGGATTTTATTAATAATTTCGATGATGAAAAATAACATGGGGAAGGGGCCTTTATATAGGCACAAAATATATCTAGTCCTAATCTACCTAGGGAACTAATAAAGCAATAAAATATTAAGAATCCTAAACAAGCTAGAAATTATAAAGCAATAAGACAACTAAATAACTAAGGGATCTTGAAGCCTTGTCTTGCACTCCAAGCATAAGTCTTGTCTTGCACTCCAAGTAGAAGACTCCTAGCTGCCTCAACCTCTCGCCACCTAGGTCTCCTACGCCTGCCTTGCCGCACTTCTCGAGGAGCAGGGTGTCGCCGCCTTTCCTCGCGCGTGCGTGACCGCCCCCACCAGCCATTCCGCTTGCCTCGAGGATTAAGGCCTGGCGCCCTGCGTGCGCTATTCCTATTCCTTGAAGGATCATGCTTTGAGCCCACATCCACTTTGCCCATTCCTACTAGGAATATGCTCCCGGCTACGTTGCTTGATCTTCTGAGGATTACTCCCGTCACCGATCATTCACGCGCGTTCTGGCACTCAGCTGCTTTTCCTAGTCCTGCGGGGTCTAGTATTCGCGCCTTGCCTATTCCTATGAGGACTAGGCTTGCTGCCCTAGTCTTGCCTCGCCCTTCGAGTGTGCACGCGATCGCACCCTTCACCCGCGTGACTATGTCGTGTGTGTCGCCAAGCGCCCCGCGCACCGCGCCTTGCTCATTCGCGCGCTGTGCTGCGCCCGTCGCCGCTCGCGCCTTCGCCCGCTCGCGGCCGTCCCATGTGCGCGCTATCCACCCAATATCCACCCCTCGCGCACCGCTCGTCTCCTCAGCAATGTAAATGCCCGGGGCCTTAGCCTCCAAGCATCGTGCACGATGCTCCCTCTCGCACGCCTTGCACCAGTCGACTGCGTCACCTGAGCCCGCTATCGTACCCTCGACCCCGGTCCACTGCTCGTAGTCCTCCCTCAAGCGCCCTAATGTTGCACGCCTATGGGTTACCTTCTCACGTACCCATGCGCACCTCCATGTGCTCGACCCTTCTAGCCTTGATCTCTCGAACTTCTTGCTCGACCTCCTTATCGTGGTAGAACCTTGCATGCTTGACCTCCTATGCCATTGCGCACGTCGGCACCCTCGTATACGAGCTCGTGCACGTCTCCTAGGCCATGCAAGCCTTGTTACGGCCCTTTGCTCGGCCTTCTTAGATAGTATCGGCCTTCGACCCTTCTTGCCTTCGGGGGTCGAAACCCACTTACGCATCACGCAGCGCGCGCGCGGTGCCTTGCAGCTCATCCTTCTTCGCGTCGGGCTCATTTACACTCATTCAAACTCAGAATTCGATTCCATTTTTTTCTATGTGTCTCCGACGAACCCCTCTATTCAAATATTCCAGCAAAACAAACCTTTTCCCAAAATACAATCCTCTTGAGATTTTCAACTTACAAAGGATCGACAACTTGCTTGACTTTGCGTTTCGGCCCCGTTCGGACTCATCCGAACTCGAAATCAAATTCCGCTTTTTCACTTGTCGCCAACTGACCCTTCTACTTAGTTTTCTTGAATGGTCAGGTTTCGGGAGAAATCTATATTCATCACGGGTTTTTTGACATGCACACCAAAAACAAGAAAAAAACGGAGAAAAATAGAAGAACAACACGAAAAACACAGAAACACTCAAAATAGAGAGAAACACGCAATAAACCATAAAAATGACTAAAAACCACAGAAAAGACCTAAAACGAGAGAAAAAAAAAAGCAAAACAATGATGAAAAATGCAACAAAAATGGGACAAACAACTCCCCCACACTTAAACCTTTGTTCGTCCCGAACAAAAAGAAAAGAAAAAAATACGAGCATTGATACGGTTTCAAATCAGAAGAGTCTCAAAATGCCCAATTCAATTGAGTCAGATTCTAACGAACATACGATCATATGCCTCAAATATCAACTTGACCTTAGGTACGTTCAATTTTTTACATAAATATATCATAGGTACGCTCAAAATTGGTCGATATTCAAGTTTCAACATATGCTTGCCAATCGTTTAAATTACTCGAAGACAATCAAATCTCAAAATATACGAATCAAGATGACTTCACGGGTTGTAATGCGGGTTGAAGGAAGGATATATATGCCAGAAAAGAAGCTCAAATAAACAACAAAATTCTCGAGCAAATAAATTACTCGAGTTCTCCGCTACCAATCTGGAATAAACAATATAACACATTCACCATCCACCAAACAACTCCACAACCAACACCCAACTGCTCTAATCGAATTGCAACATCACTTGACCTAATTTTCATTTTTTTTATATATATCTTTTTTATTTGGAGAGTAACGTTTTTCGAACAAGATCGAATCAAAAGGACAACATTTTGTAGGTGTGAACATTGGAGGTCATCCAAGTGTCCTACATTAGTTTTCAATTGCTCATTACCCGTCAACATGAATCGACTAGTAAGAGGAGCAGAATCCATTCGATTCGTCCTGCGAGCTCTCATGTTTTTTTTTTTTTTTTTATATAGGTCAAGCAATAGAAATCCAACTTCAATTCACATCATTCAACAACACCATTTTCACCAATCATCACCAAATCAATCAACACAATGCATCACATATACAACTGACAAGAAAAGGGCTCAATGCTCAAATGGGCTACTAGGGAAATTAACGTTTAGGATCAAAGAACAAGGCTAAAAAGAGTTAATCAACAAAACGCCTCAATCACTTTCACAATTTTAAACTCTAATCAATTCCCTTCAAATAAACTCAAGGCAACTTCTAATCATTCAAGAATATGACCAATATCTCACAAGAAAGAAGCGCAAGGATCAAAACCTCACAAGGCAGATAAATGTCACTTAAAGCAATCAAGCAAATATCGAGGCAATGATTGAAACGACCGTCATCACAACTTCCCAATTTCATCAAGCATTTATCATAAATTCATATAATCCACCAATACCATGCTCAACAACATAAAAAACCTAAAACTAGACCGGTCCACCACGTAAGCATGCAAAATCCAATTAGACTCCCCCACACTTAAAATGAGACAATGACCTCATTGCTTCAACTCAAAACAAGAAGTCACATAATAGGACCTAGCATATTCATATAATGAACCAAACTAGCAGCTAACACAAGACACAAACTCAAAAGAAAAGACAAGATAAAGAAACACTCAAAAAGAGAAAATAGAGAAGGGTGTGCAAACCGAAATCCTCGAGGAGGATAAGCATCCACGTGCAAGCCGCTAGCCTATGCTCAGCCCAGAACCTTGATATTTATTCAACGCAATTCTCCTGCTCGAGCTCGCAAATAGTACCTGTCGAGAAAAACACAGAACTCCAAAACTCCCATTATTCAAAGAATAAAACTAAAAAAAAGCAAAAATGAAAATATCTAGAAAGCAGTAAATCACTTGGGTTGCCTCCCAAGAAGCGCTTGTTTAACGTCATTAGCTTAACGAAACCTGTAGAGAACTCAACCGGGATCTAGGAAGAAGTGACGGTCATGCCACGCCTTCGTATTTTCAAGAAGTGGTAGCCCGAGCAGTGTGGCTAGAAGGCAGGCATAGTGGATCCGGGTGGTGATGTTCTGGATAAAGTGGGTTCGAGCACGAGCGATCCCCAACTCTAGACGCAGTGCTTTTCCCACGTGAGCTCTGTCTTCACCTTCCAGGACTATAAGGATATCTGTGGAGCCAGTCGAACAAAATGCTCCCCACTTCATAAAACAGTGCAACGGCCTCGAAGATGGATGCTCCAACTCGGAGGTGGGAGGAAGGACTTGTGAGTCCCTCCTCCTCTGATGTATCATTCTCGGCTCGTAGGAGCATGTCATCTTCTTCTTAAGCCTCACACATTTGCTTCAAGACACGGGCTTGAATATCAAGCATGAAGTGGGGTTCGTCGACTTGTGCCTCAATAAAGTCGAGGCGTGCAGTGAGGCTCTCCATTTGTGTGCTCAGTCTAGCACATCCGAGCTCAATCTCTCCTTCTCGGTTTGCTCGGGTCATCATCCAATCGAGGATAAGGTTAAGCTTGGCATTGTAGCCCGAAGAGTCATCCCCTAGCTCATTGAAGTGCAAGGGTGCTGGATGGGGGTCCACAACCTTGAGCTCATCGGCCTGAGACTCGATAGAGTCGATGCGCCTTGCTAGATTCTCCACTTGCTCGCTCAAACGGACACATCTGAGCTCCATCTTCTCCACTTGTTTTGCTTGGGCCATCAATCGATCTAGGATGAAATCGAGTTTGGCATTGTAGGCGGCCTCTTCTTCTCGAGCTGATTTGGACTCTATGAAATCAAGAATCTGGTCGAGCTTCTCGTTAAACTTGTGGGACTCGTAATGTTGCTCGACCGGGAAAGGGTCCCAATACTGCTCGAAAGGGTATGAATATGGCTAGTAGTGATTCCCGGTGGAATAGCTCGACTCGATAACCCACGATTGGGTGTGCGAATAGGGGAACACACTGTTATAGCTCATAATACCTGCACACCAGAACAAAACAACCCAACGTAGCCACAAAAAAAGAGAAGAAGAAAAAGACACAAAATAGAAAAACAAAAATGCAGAGAAAGAACAAAAATACTAAAAATGCAAAAATAAAGAGAAACACAGAAAATAAAATCAATACCACGACCAAATATCCTACTTGTCTTCCCCGGCAATGGCGCCAATTTGTTGTAAATATTTTCCGGAGTAGAATCGAAGGATTCAAACACCGAGTCGTGTCTCACGAGGGAGGTCAGCCGGAATATTAAGCACGTCTATTCAAACACAAATGAAAGAAATAAAAATCCTAAACATTCTAATCCAGATTAAAGGTTGGTTTTTTTAATTATCAACTACTGCAAGAATTAAAATAAAGCAAAGTAAATAGCAAGTGATCACGTACAAAAAGTAAGATTTACGAAGCTAGGGAGTCGGTGATATCCGTTTTGGTTCAGAATGCAATTATCAAGCAAGAGATTGTTCGGTTAAGTGATTTGACTAACCGGTACGTTCAAGTATTCATTCTCAATAACTATTCGTAACAAGAGAACAAACTTAAACGACAAGTTAGCAAGTCATAACACCTAGGCATTACAATTGCGAACAAGCCTAGTTTGTACGAGCCTATTTCGACCGACTCCTCCCCTTTCATTTCTAAGAGTCGATTAGATTGAACTAGATGGTGGTTAATTAACTAGTCCATTTAGAAATCCTACCATCATGCACGAATTAATCAAATTCAATTGAAACAATTGAAAATTGAAGTGTCATTCTTCAACAATTATCAAAACTCAAGAACAATGGTCGAAAACCCTAATAAGATTAACTCGCACAAAGTGAACAATCTTAAGCCCGACAATCGCAAACGAATTCAAAACATTAATCCCCTATTCCCTAGCATATGAATTTAGCTACTCATATTCAAATAATCAACACAAGTGATATCAACCCAAGAACTCATATTTAACGATTAAATTAAAAGAGAATCTTAAGATTGATAAATATCGACGTTGAATACGATAATCAAGCTTGAATCCAAAGGAAATAGCAAAATCCGAATGTAGATTTTTTTCTACGTTCAAAAATATGAAAGAGAAGTGAAAGACGAATGAGAATATCAAAGAGAAGGGTTCCTGTGTTTTGTTGCGTCAAGAGAAAAATATTTTTTTTTCAATCAAAGAGTCACGATCTTATTATAGTAGCAGGTCAAAGTCGTAAAAAGAAAAGCTTGGCAAGACGTGGCAAAAGTCTCATCGCGGCGCAGAAGTAACGTGCAGCACCGTGCGGCAGCATCGCGGTGCGGCGGGGGTGGACAACACGGCGTGCTGCGTCTCGCGGCGTGAAAGGATGGCGTGTCGCGGCGCAGTGAGGGCTCACGGCGCGGAGGAGGGCAACATGGGCGAAGGTGACGCGGCGCAGCAGTCCGTCGCGGCGTGACATGCAATCTTAGGCGAGCTCTCTGTCCACCTCGTGGCACTGGCACGGCGCGGCGAGTGTGCGAGGAGGGGCTGACGCAGCGCGGAGGATGTTACAACGCGGCACCTGGAGTCCCATCGGTTTAGTCTCACAATTTCACGTTTTGGGCTCGTATACGCTCATCTCGACTCGAAATCTGATTTCTTTTTTTCTGTGTAATGCTCACGACGTCCTCTATTTGATAACGCTGTCCCGACTAATATTTTAGTCTCCCGAGACTTCCAACCTGCACACCAACGACGACGAAACACCGGAAAAAGACTGAAAAAACACTAGAAAGACCAAAATAAAGCAAAATACAAAATAAACCATAAAATAAACTAAAACCCATCTAAATGACTCAAAATGGGGGAAAAAGAAAGTTAAAAAGATAACTAAAAATGCAACAAAAATGGGACAAACAACTCCCCCACACTAAAACCTTTGTTCGTCCCGAACAAAAAGAAAAGACATGAAAACAAGCAAACGAGCATGGACCCAGTTTCAAATAGCCGAGGGGACTCCAATGAATAGTCATGCATATCTCAATTCACTCGAATGAAACATTTTTAAAAGACAAACTCTCAAGCATGGAAATATAATATATGTATGCCTCACTCAGTTTCTTTCATGAATATAAAACTGGGACGCTCAAATTGGTCGATCATCATGCATCAACATAAGCTTGCTTATCGTCTATTCCTACTCTAAAACAACCAAAGATCATGAACTACAAATCAAGAGGACTTTAGGGATTGTAACAAAGACAATAGGCACAAGGGAAGGGCTAAAATAAAGGTACAGTGGTTCAGCTGAACAATCACATCCTCGAGCATATAACTACTCGAATATTCCACCACCTATCCAAAATAAACACATCATCAATCATTCCCATCAAAACTCCATGCAACACTCACACATGCTCAAATCGAATTGCAATTCAGGTACTCGACTATTTTTTTTATTATATATTTTTATTTTTGGGGAAATTACTTTTTCCTAACAAGACTGAAACGTAAGGACGACATTCTCTAAGTTTAAACATTTGAGGTCATCCAAGTTTCCTAGAGTGGTTTCCCAATACTCATTACTCGTGAAAATCCCACAAGGAAGCGAAGTAGAATCCTTTACGTCCGACTTGCGAGATCCCATATTTTTTTTCTTTTTTTTTTTTTTTGTGTCAAGCACCCAAAATGCAACTCGAATAAATTATACCCTTACTCCAACTCATAACAGAAGCTCCGTCATCAAAACACTAAACTGTCAAATTCCAAGAAACTCAATCAATACGGTTGAAAAAAAATACGGTTCAGGCTCAACGGGCTACTAATGAACATTTTACATCAAGGGTCAAAGAAAAAGGCTAAACGAGCAAATGTCAAAGAGATGCCTCAATCATTTTCACAATTCACTACTTCAATCAATTCATTTCAAATTAAACTCAAAGCAAGTTCTGATCAACATGAATTCGACCAATATCTCTCACGAAACAAAATAAGGCTCAAAACCTTCACATAAGGTGAATAATGTCCAACAAAACGACACATCAAGTATATCAAAATATACTGGTCATGATCATCATCACATCTCCTCAACCTCATCAACAATCATAAAAAAATCTCAAAGTCACCATGATCCATACTAAAAAACACACAAACTGACTCAAGAAAAGACACTAAAACAAAAATAGAAACTAAAAACAACCTAAGCGACCAAGACCTGATCAACCATATAAGCACATAATCATGTAAAACCCCCCCACACTTAAAACCGAACAATGTCCCCATTGTCGATCTTAAATGCAAGAAAGTTGACCCATATAATCAATCAACAGAAAAACCAAGACAAAAAAACTAAAACAAGAACAAAAATAAAGGAAAAGGAAAAGATACAAACGTACAGGGCACAGTGACTAGACTGGTCACTGTGAATTCGGCGGTGCTAGTGGAGGGTGAAAGTAGTCAGGCCCGAACAATGGAGGGCCTTCGTCAAGTCAAACCTCTCGCCCCATTCAGCTCGGGGCAGCTCACTAGAACTCGGCTGGCGGTCAGTACGACACTCCTTCTCATCTACAGCTCGAACCTGCAATGCCCTCTTCGTGTACACTTGCATACACGCGTTCTCGGTAAGCTGCTCAATAGCCCTGAGGTAAGTGCAATCTTCAACTAAATTCGCCTGCGGCTCAGGCCTGGTCTCTCGAACAGAAATGACAATGGTCTCGCCCAACACTGTCATGCTCGCCGTCCCCTTTCTCACATCGATAACCGTGCTGGTGGTCGCCATGAATGGTCGTCCGAAGAGGATGGCGTGCTCCTTAACACTTTCTTGTACACTCCCCACATCCAACACTACAAAGTCCACTGGAACTATCAGCTTCCCCACTCGGACGAGCACATCCTTGGTAACTCCCTCGGGGTGACGGAATGACCTATCAGCCAGCTATAGGCGCATCCTTGTGGGCTTCAACTCTCCAAGCCCGAGCCTATGATAAACTGCTAGTGGCATGAGGTTAATGTCAGCTCCCTAATCAAGCATTCCTGAAGTCTCTTCCCCATTTCCAAAGGCCATAGTGATCACAAAGCCTCCGGGATCCTTTTCTTTCTTCGGCAAGTCATGGTGGAAGATACTTGCCGCTTCACTTACAATCACCTTTTCTCCATTCTCAAACCTCTTCTTGTTCGTGGCCACTTCCTTGAAGAATCGGGCATAGGCCGGAACCTTCTTCAACACATCGGGAGGAGATAGGTCATCGTTGGTCTTAACCAACATTTGATGAAGGTCCCGGATCATTCTACGGTCTTTCTCCTCCAAAAGCCGGCTCGGAAATAGAATTCTGGGTTTGTATGGGTTTGGGGATTTGTGTAAGGTAGGCTCGGGCGACGGTATAGCTGGGGTCTTTGATTTCTGTTCCTCCTTCATCGAGCCCTCGAGCTCGGGCATAACCACTATCACTGATTTGGCGTGCTCCAATTGGCTCGACAACTTCCCTTTATCCAATTCAGTTTCAATGTTACCAACCCGTGTGGCCAGCTCGCATATTTTGTGTCTCAAGATGTTTAATGGAAGCATCATGATTTGTAACGAAATTGAGGATTTTGTCCTGCTTGTCGTCCGTGCTCGATGGGGTTGATCCGGATTCTGGTGCTGACAGCCTTAACATTCCCCTAGGTTGCTGTTGCTGCTGCTGCTGAGGTGGCTGCTGGTAGTGGTTATTGGCCCATGAGAAGTGAGGGTGGTTTCGCCACCCCAGGTTGTATGTGTTCGAATATGGGTCATTTTTAGGCCGGTTCTGATACCCCTGCATTGCATTCACCTCGGTAGTCTGGCCTCCATAGCTTCGATCGATAACTGTCGGGCACACCTCAGATCCGTGGCCTTGCACTCTACATGCGCCACAAACATTCACGGCCATGGTTTGAATCGGCGTGGAATTTCTAGCATTTAGCAGCCGCATTTGCTCCGTGAGCTCAGCTAACTGCTGAGCCATGACATTATTGCTCGAGCCAACCTTATTCACTGCAGACCTCTTTTCTCTAACACTTTTCTGAGACGAGTTAGCACTCATCGTCTCGTAGATCGCTATCATCTCTTTGGCCGTCTTAGCCCCGATATCCCCTCCGGCTGCATTGTCCACCATGTACTGCAGGTTCTGGTGGAGGGAGTCGTAGAAACAATTTGCCAATAGCCCGGGAGAGAGGTTGTGAAGGGAGAACTGCCTCTGGAGGTCCTTGAAACGTTCCTAGGCCTTGTAAAGAGGCTCGTGTGGCAGTTGAGCGAAAGAGACTATCTGGGACTGGATGTCCTGGGTCTTCTGATGGGAATAGTATTTCCCAACAAATTTTGGAGTATACTTCTGTCCAGGTTGTGAGAGAATTCGGGGTGAGGATCATGAGCCACGCCTTGGCTCGGTCTTTTAAAGTCTTCGGGAAACACCGTATTTTGAGCTCGCCTTCGCTCAGCCCGTGTAAAGGGAACATCTGGAGGATGTTGTAAAACTCCCGGAGGAAGTGGAGTGGGTCCTCGTTGGCGAGCCCCTGAAATGATGGAAGCTGATTGTAATGAACCACCTTCAGCTCATAGTTGCGGGCAGCTTGTGGCAACCGGATGCAAGAGGTGGTTGGCCCGATCATAGGTTGGGCCAGATCTCTGAGGACATTGCGAGGAGGTTGTTGTTGTTGTTCAACCATGTTTGTATCACTTCCTTCGAATGATTCTGGAGAGTTCTAGTCTTTTTCTAGTGACTCCAGAGTAAGCTCTTCCAGCAGCTCCCTCAGGCTCTCGCTAAAGGACTTGTTGATTGAAGATAGTACACGTCCACTTCTGGTACGCATACACTAAATCAAACAAGGGTTACGAGCAGCAATGATAGATAAAAAGACAAAATGAAAACAAAATCAGCAAAAGAACTAACACCTAGCAAAGTATAAGAAAAACAAGAGAAACAGGAAAAATCAAGTGAATAAGCGCACAAAATATGTCCTGAACCTTCCCCGACAACGGCGCCAACTAGTTGTAAATATTTTCTAGAATAGAATCGAAGGATTCGAACACAGCGTCGTGTCGCACGAGGAAGGTCATCCGGAATATTAAGCACGTCTATTCAAACACAAATGAAAGAAATAAAGATCCTAAACATTCTAATCCAGATAAAAGGTTGGTTTTTTTAATTATCAACTACTACAAGAATTAAAATAAAGCAAAGTAAATATCAAGTGATCACGTAGAACAAGTAAGATTTACAAATCTAGGGAGTCGGGGATATCCGTTTTGGTTCAGAATGCAATTATCAAGCAAGAGATTGTTCGGTTAAGTGATTTGACTAACCGGTACGTTCAAGTATTCATTCTCAATAACTATTCGTAACAAGAGAACAAACTTAAAAGATAAGTTAGCAAGTCATTTAACACCTAGGCAATACAATTACGAACGAGTCTAGTTTGTACGAGCCTATTTTGACTGACTCCTCCCCTTTCAGTTCTAAGAGTCGATTAAATTGAACTAGAGGGTGATTAATCAACTAGTCCATTTAGAAATCCTACCATCATGCACGAATTAATCAAATTCAGTTGAAACATTTAGAAATTGAAGTGTCACTCTTCAACAATTATCAAAACTCAAGAACAATGGTCGAAAATCCTAATAAGATTAACTCGCACAAAGTGAACAATCTTAAGCCCGACAATCACAAACGAATTCAAAACATTAATCCCCTATTCCCCAGCATATGAATTTAGCTACTCATATTCAAATAATCAACACAAGCGATCAACCCAAGAACTCATATTTAATGATAAAATTAAAAGAGAATCTTACAATTGATAAATCCCAACGTTGAATACGATAATCAAGCTTGAATCCGAAGGAAATAGCAAAATCCGAATGTAAATTGTTGTTCTACATTCGAAAATATGAAAGAGAAGTGAAAGACGAATGAGAATATCGAAGAGAAAGGCTTCGGTGTTTTGTTGCGTCAAGAGAAATATTTTTTTTACGATCAAAGAGTCACGATCTTATTTATAGTAGCAGGTCAAAGTCGTAAAAAAAAGCTTGGCACGGCGTGGCAAAAGTCTCATCGCGGCGCGGAAGTAACGAGCAGCACGGCGCGGCAGCATCGTGGCACGGCGGGGGTGGACAGCACGACGTGCTGCGTCTCACAGCGTGAAAGGACGGCGTGCCGTGTCGCGGTGAGGGCTCACGCGCGGAGGAGGGCAACCTGGGCGAAGGTAATGCGGCGCGGTAGTCCGTCGCGGCGTGACTTACGGTCTTAGGTGAGCTCTCTGTCCACCTAGTGGCACTGGCACGACGCGGCGAGCGTGCGATGAGGGGGCTGACGCAGCGCGGAGGCTGTCACGACGCGGCACCTGGAGTCCCATCAGTTTAGTCGCACAATTTCACGTTTTGGGCTCGTATACGCTCATCTCGACTCGGAATCTGATTCTGTTTTTTTCTCTGTAATGCTCACGACGTCCTCTATTTGATAATGCTGTCCTGACTAATATTTTCTCGAATCCTAGTCTCCCGAGACTTCCAACCTGCACACCAACGACGACGAAACACCGGTAAAAGACCAAAAAAACACTAGAAACACCAAAATAAAGCAAAATACGAAATAAACCATAAAATAAACTAAAACCCATCTAAACGACTCAAAATAGGGGAAAAAGAACGATAAAAAGATAACAAAAAATGCAACAAAAATGGGACAAACAATCACGTCCCCCAAGGAGCCAGGAGGTCAACGCACATTGAAAGTCTGACCTGAAGTTTCTCCAAGGTCGGCTTTCGAGCGAACATGGTGTTGGGATCTGTGAGGATCTCGTTATTCACAAATTACGAACTCAATAGCAAACGTAAACCTATGTACAGCGGATCTAAAGGTTTGACGTAGAAAACTTACGGCTTAAAATTTATGGCGATCTGGTTGATCTTCAAATGGATGACCGGGATGAACACACGAACTGGATTGGATCACGAACGGAACGTCGGGCTCGCAATCGGATTGGGTCATGTGCGTGGATTGGGTCGTCGGGGCTGTCGGGCTCGCCGGGGCTATTTACGGAGGCACGTTGGATCACTGTGCTGGGCTCGTTGTGCGTGTCGCGGGTCCGGTGGTGGCGCATCCCGGCTTTCGTGTTGGCGCTTACGGCGGCTGTCCGGCTGGCCTACGGCAGTGGGCGGTAGACTGCTCCGGTTGATCATTGGGTTGATTAAACCATGAGATCTTCTAATGGATATCTCAAACACGCTTATTCAACTTGTATCGGTGGAGAAACAAGAAGAAGATAAAACTCAAATGGGAATTAAGAGAGAGAGACAGAGAGAGAGAGAGAGAGAGAGAGAGAGAGAGAGAGAGAGGAAAACGACAGCGCTATGGGGCGTGTATTATGCCTTCTATTCTCTTCCCATGAACTTAATGAGGTATATATAGAGCTACAGTACGGACCCTTAGGAGATTAGAAATAGAGCTTCTTAATTAGTTAGACCTACAATGGGCCAAATCCACTCCTCTAATTAATTAAATAATATTATGGGCCACTATCATAATGTTATTGCACTCCCTTTTCCTAGGCTAATTTACAATTGAGACTCCAATAATAATTACTCGAATTATCTCCCTATGTTTAAGATATAATGTCCATTAATTAATTCAATCACTGATAATCAAGAATTAATTAATTTATTATTATTTTACCGAAGCTAGCACTCATTCATCACATTATTACTATGCCGGAATTTAATCCACCTGCAGGGTTTAGCATAATAATCCTTCATGAACTCACTCCGAGGACATCATCAAACTGAATGTACACGGTGACCGTAAATATCCTAACATCACATAATACATGCAAAAATATTACCCAAGACAGTGGGTTTATTGATCCAATTCACTAAACCTCACCCATGTGAGTCAAAGTAATATATACTGTATATATATGTTTGTTTAATATCTTAGGGTTAAGAGAACGCAGTAATTAATTGAGGCCTAGTTCGTTTGCGACGATCAGTATAAAATGAATTGCTCCTCTCTGGGATGTTGTTTAATACATTAATGTACTAGTGCAACTAATCAGTCAAGACAAACTGTACTGTTGACACTATAACCGTTCTGATGGGGTGTTTTTGTCCATCTAGGTTGTGAACCATTATTGTTGTTTCGCAAGTAACTGATAGAGTGATCTTCGGTTCGCCAGATGGCGACCCACACTATCTAAGTGCAAAATAACAGAACATAGGACTTGTTTAATCTAACATGATTCTCATTCATAAAGGGTAAAAGTATAATATCATCCAAAATCCAAGCATTCAGTATATAACACTAACAATCTCCCACTTATACTTAAAGCTTTCACTTTTACAAGTATAGTCCTATCAATCCGTTATTCTAAAAGACCTATGTCGATCCTATCGCCATGCACATGACTCTTATTCCTTCCACGTGTTTGACGAAGACCTTCTCTGGAAAACTCTTCGTGAAGGGACCAACTAGGTTGTCCTCTGATGCAATCTTAGCAGCATCAATGTCTCCTCTAACAACTATCTCTCGAATAAGATGGTACATGCGCTCTATGTGTTTGCTTGCTCTGTGGGCTCGTGGTTCTCTTGAGTTTGCTACTGCTCTACTGTTATCATAGTACACGGTGATACCACGTGGCAAACTCGGAATCACCTCTAAGTCCACTACGAAGTTCCTGAGCCATACTGCCTCTGAAGCTGCTATGTACTCGACTTTAATGGTTGAGTCTTCCACGCATTTCTGCTTAGCACTCCACCATGAAATGGCTCCATCTCCTAAGGTAAACACATAACCTGAGGTTGACTTACTCTCGTCCCTATCTGACTGGAAATCAGAATTATTGTAACCCTGAGGTAACAAGCTATTTGCACAGTAAACTAACATGTTCTCCTTAGTCCTTCTCAGGTACTTGAGTATATGCTTCACCGCAGACCAATGTTCCCGTCCCGGATTACTTTGATATCTAGCTGCCAAGCCAATGGTGTAGCTAATACCCGGCCTAGTACACAATATAGCATACATGAGACTTCCTACTTCCGAAGCATAAGGAACTATTTTCATCTCCTCTATCTATTGAGACGTCTTAGGGGACGTCTCCTTGGACAGAGGTATTCATTTCCTAAAAGGTAAAGTACCTTTCTTGGAATCCTGTATGTTGAATCTAGCTAAGATAGTATCTATGTATAAAGACTAGGATAAGCACAACATCCCATCTTCTTTCGGTCTAGAATGACCCTAATACCAAGAATGTGTCATGCTTCACCTAAGTCCTTTTCAATAAGAAGTATGTAATATACGTATAGCACAAGAAACACCACTACACTCCTACTGATTTTCTTGCATACACAGTGTTCATCTAGACATTGAGTGAACCTGTACGATTGGATCACCTCATAGAACCAGATGTTCCCAGATCTCGAAGCGTGCTTTAGTCTATAAATAGACCGATTAAGCTTACACACTAGATGCTCATGTCCTTTAGCAATGAATCCCTCTGGTTTCTGCATATAGATGTCTTCTAGAAGCTTTCTGTTAAGGAAAGCCGTCTTGACATCCATCTGCCAGAGCTCATAATCCATATGAGCGGCTACAACCAAGAGAATCTGAATGGACTTAAGCATAGCTACTGGCGAAAAGGTCTCATCATAGTTTTAACCCCCAATCTGGGTATAACCTTTCGCAACAAGCCTAGCTTTGAAGGTTTGAACCTCTCCATCTGATCATCTCTTTCTCTTATAGATCCACTTACATCTAATGGGTCGTAACCCCAGCGGGTGGTTCTACAAGATCCTAGACCTGATTAGAGTCCATTGACCCCATTTCAGCATTCATTGCAACATTTCATGTATCTGCATCTTTATCTTGGTAAATGAAAAACCCTCCTTCTACGACGAGGTATTGTCTGCACTGGTACACTCTCAGTGTGTCATGTTGTTGTATTATGTGATGTATCTACTTGTTCACTCGGTGGGCAACTATTGTCTTCACCCCTTAACTCCTCTAAGACTAGTCTACTCGCGGGCTTGTGATTAATAATATAGTCTTCTTCCATGAATCCAGAGTTCGTGCTAACAATCACCTTCTGATCCTCGGGACTATAAAATAACACACCTTTCGTTCCCTAGGGATAGCCAACGAACACTCGTGCCACCGAATGTTTCTCTAACTTGCCAACTTCCTGCACTAACAGGTGTGCAGGGCTACCCCATATTCGAAACTGTGAGAAACTGGGCTTGCACACTTCCCACATCTCATAAGGAGTAGTCTCAACCGACTTTGAAGGAACCATGTTTAGGATATACGATGTTTTTTCAACGCCATACCCTAGAACGAATCTGGTAACCTTGAATAACTCATCATCGACCTAACCATTTCCATAAGAGTCCTATTTCTTCGCTCTGCAACCCCGTTCTGATGGGGCGTGGTGGGTGCAGTCAATGGGGATTCAATCCCAGCTTCTGAGAAGTATGTCTTGAACTCTCCAAAGAGGTAATCGCCACCTCGATCAGATCGAAGCTACTTGATACTTTTACCATGAAGCTTCTCCACAACTGCCTGATACTCTTTGAATTTCTCAAAGCATTCAGACTTGCGGTGCAACAGATAAATGAACCCAAATCTCGAGTAATCATCAATAAAAGAGACAAGGTACTCAAAACCTCCTCTAGCCTAGATCGACATAGGACCACACAAATCAGAATGAATCAATCCTAGCACTTCTTGTCTCATATACCCCTTTGCCGAAAATGGCCTCTTGACCATCTTACCTTCTAGGCACGATGCACAAGTAAGATAATGATCTTCTAATGGACCGAGAAGTCCACTAGATACCAACTTTTGAATCCTCCTAAGGTTGATGTGCCCAAGTCTAAGGTGCCAAAGATATGTTTGGTTCATCTACAATAAGTCCTTCCTCTTATTAAATTTAGTCATGACATTATTCAATTCAGTTTGTTGCAGTGTGGGAGAGTTTGGTTTCAGAACACATAAATTGCCAACTAATGAACCAGAACAAATGAAACGTTTCCCATAGCGAATAATAACCAAGTCATCGAACGTAAACAAAAAACCATCCATAACAAGTTAAGAAACTGAAATAAGATTCTTTCTAAAATTAGAAACATAAAGGCAATGTCTCAAAACCAAACTATTACTACTAAACGATAAAGTAACGTCTCCCACTGCAATAGCTGTCACTTTCGTAGCATCACCCATATAGATGGTGATCTCTCCCTCTCTAAGCCGTCTAGTTTCCTGGAACCCCTGCAAAGAATTGCAGACGTGATCAGTGGCTCCGGTATCTACACACCAGGTTATGGTAGATACAACTGCTAAACATGTTTCTACGACATTAACAAGAGAGTTACCTTTCTTGAGGAGAGCGCAGTCGACCTTCTGTCCCGATCTTTCAGCTCTAGATGTTTGTAGTGCTTCCATAACAGAGCTCCTCTTCCTCTTTATCCCTACGGACTTAGAGAATGAGGCCATCTCACGTTCTTCATGGATAATCCTCTCGGCCGCCTCAAGTTCCCCAATCAGCTCAGCCACTGAAAGGTTCCGAAGAATCATGTCATAACTGTAGCAAAGCTCATTGAGGTCCTTATGCAATGTGAAGAGTATTATATTAACATTGATGCTCTCATGAATGCGAGCATCCTTAGATTCCATGCGAGCGAACTACTCAACGATTTGGGATTAGCAAGTTGATATTCTTTTAGAATGACAGACAACAGATTGAGCGACATAATGAATATAGCCTGAGAATCATGAAAAATAACTTTACATATTAAACACTTTGAATTTTACTGCTAATATTGACATCTTCAAAACAGTATTAACTTAAATTCACCAACATCTCAGAACACCATGAGCAATGCATGATACGAGGGTAACCCTAAAATACTCAACATTCGCAAGAGAAGGTCTTTTCAAAGGCCCATTAATTTCCATAAGTCAAAACCAAATTCATGACAAACGAAATTAATAGTCGGTCTCCATTTGGCCATGCAAAAGAATTCAGGGACCCCAAGGGGGTTAATAATTCTGATCGCATTCTAAGTGAATCTCATTTCTCGATCCTAAGCTCATCAAATTCGATTATACGTCATCCGAGGGGAAGCTCATACTCTCTCATACGAATGCCTCTAATCGTCTAATTAGAAATTTGTCCTCGTAATTCCCTACAATTAATTTTAGTGATGTCACCCGATGGAGAGCCTATACCGCAATTAATTGATTTACCGACAAATTATAAATGAAGGCCTTAGGAATTTTACAATTAACTTTAATTTAAAATCTCTTCTCAGACTTAGTATAATTTAAATAAGGATTTTTAACTATTTAAATACTTATGCAATTCTAAATTAATCATATGTAAATGCAATAATTAATTAACATGTATAAATAAATATGCAATTCCAAATTAATCCCATGCAAATACAGTTATTAAGTAACATGCATAAATAAATAATTAATTAATGACATAATAAATTTAAATAAATAAATAAACAAATCCACTTTTATGGCCATTAAATATTGAGTCCCCATAAACAAGGAAACCTTGTATATTCTTTCCCTGTTCAAATGGAACTTACACTGCAGTAGAATCCTGGTTGATATCGTACTGCTTGGTCAACAAGTAAACCTCTCCACCTTCAGCCGTCGTCTGTTGCCGCAGTCGGTGGTCAGAAAATATTATTATTATTATTATTATTATTATTATTATTATTATTATTATTATTATTATTATTATTATTATTATTATTATTCGCGAACTGCGCGCGAGTCCTTTGGGCTCCAGTCTGGTTAGATTTTCGAGGTTTGTTGATCTCTTGTGATCTCTCGGTCATCAATCCACGATAACAACATGAAAAATATAATTTACAAAATTACATAATCTGATCCTAGATCCAACAAATGGATGTATATGTATTTATAAAAAAACTAATTAAATCTATCCGGTCAACCCCTGGGCGAATAATTATTACAAACATTCATCCATAAATTCCTTGACATGTCTGAGACTTTAAAACAAATTTAAAAACCATACATCACATTCAACAACATTCATCAAACACATAGTTGGCCATAATAGTGGATTAAACTAATTCCTGCAAAACCAAGCTATGCGAATATAATCCAATATATGGTTGCGTTTGAACATATCTTGTCAAATAAAGCCGTAAAAATTCGAACTTTGTATAAAACGAATTAATCAAGTGCTCTGATACCATTTGTTGGGATCTGTGAGGATCTCGTTATGTACAAATCACAAACTCAATAGAAAACGTAAACCTATGTGCAACGAATCTAAAAGTTTGACGTAGAAAACTTACAGCTTAAAATTTATAGTGATCTGGCTGATCTTCAAACGGATGACCGGGATGAACACACGAACTGGATTGGATCACGAATGGAATGTCAGACTCGCAATCGGATCGGGTCGTGTGCGTGGATCAGGATGTCGGGGCTGTTCGTGGAGGTGCGTGGGATCATCGGGCTGGGCGCGTTGCGCGTGTCGCGGGTCCAGCGGTGGCGTCGTGACTTCCGTGCTGGCGCGAGCGGCTGTCCGGGGGGCTTGTGGCAGACGGCGGTTGACTGCTCCGGTTGATCACGGGGTTGATTAAATATATGTATCTCAATAAACCACGGTATCTTCTACTATATATCTCAAACACCCTTCTTCAACTTGTATCAGTGGAGCAACAAGAAGATGATAAAAC
This sequence comes from Striga hermonthica, assembly GCA_902706635.1. Classification (NCBI taxonomy): domain Eukaryota; kingdom Viridiplantae; phylum Streptophyta; class Magnoliopsida; order Lamiales; family Orobanchaceae; genus Striga; species Striga hermonthica. The sequence goes on from CACSLK010027832.1 coordinate 1,382,870, forward strand.
TCGAATGGGAACTAAGAGAGAGAGAGAGAGAGAGAGAGAGAGAGAGAGAGAGAGAGAGAGAGAGAGAGAGAAATGGCGCCGCTATGGGGGCGTGTATTATGTCTCCTATTCTCTTCCCATAAGATTAATGATGTATATATAGAGCTACAGTAGTGAAGTGAATAAGTTTCACCCGGCCTCCTTCAACTCGAACCGGCCTCCGTACCTGCAGAACCCAACGCCGGGGGTGGCCCCGGCGTCGGGCCTCCGATGCCTAAGTCAGTGCTCGGGTAAAGAGAGATAAAGTGTGGTAATGGAATCATGAGAGAGTCAGAGAAAGGAATACCTTGCTCCCCTTTTATAGGGGAAGTGTACCTTTTGGGCCCAAGTTGGGCTTGGCCCACATCGCGGTGTTATATGTCTTGGTGGGCCTATCTTCTGAAATGTATTCGCTTTATCCATTAAACCGGGTCCAGTATAATATCCTATATCATCTAGTCCCCCCACTCTGGTCGAGTAAGCATAACTCGATCCAAGAGTGAAATGTCTCTTCGAGCCACTTCCGTTAATCTGCCGCTGAGGTTATAATTTGAATAAGTTCTCGATCGCTGAATAATTATAAACTTCCACATGAGCACCGGAGACCGTAAGGGGTCGAAAATCGAATGACCATCCACTGAGATAAATAATTAAAGGACCTTCGACAGAGGTCGAGAAATCGAAAGCCAAGAGACGAACGATAACTGAGATTGAAAACTGAAGCCAAGAACCGAGAGACCACGGAGGTCGAAAACCGAGAATTGAGAGACTACTGAAGGTGAAACCGAAAATCAAATAATCGAAAGACCACTGAGGTCAAAACCGAGAGTCGAGAGACCGTTGAGGACGAAAGCCGAGAATCGCGAGACTATTGAGGTCAAATAATGAGAGTCGAAACTGCTGAGGTCGAAAACCGAGAGTCGAGAGACCGTTGAGGTCGAAAATCGAGAGTCGAGACCGTTGATGAGGTCGAAAAACAAGAGCTGAATGACCACTCCTGCAATCTTGAATTTGAAAATTTGCACTTATGCCTATTGTGTTTCGACATCCTGTTCAAGCTCTCTTAGACCACCCCTTCCTATCGCCCCTCAGTTCAAAATTTAAAATTCAAGCCCGTTGTATATCCTCTCAAAACCCAAACGACCTGATTTCGTGAATTGCTCTGAATGAACTCCTTGACCTGCCACCGAGGTCGAAAAATAAATTCGACAAGACCAAGCCAAGCAAAAACCATCAACCTGCTCGTGTCGTAATGAATCCCATCTACCTGCCCTGCTCGAGCCATAATGAATATACTCGACCCGCCACTAAGGTCAAAAAATAAATTCGATAAACCAGAATCAACAAATAACCAAACCAGAATCCACAAACAACCTGCTCGAGCAAAATAAATAGTCTCGACCCGCCAAAGAGGTCGAAAAAGATAAATTCGACAAACCAGAATCAACGAACAGCCAAACCAGAATCCATAAACAACCTGCTCTAGCGAAATGAATATACTCGACCCGCCAAAGAGGTCGAAAAAGACAACTTCGACAAACTAGAATCAACGAACAATCAAACTAGAATCCATAAACAACCTGCTCGAGCAAAATGAATATACTCGACCCGCCAAAGAGGTCGAAAAAGACAAATTTCACAAACCAAAATCAACAAACAACCAACCAGAATCAAGCAAACCATCAACCTGCTCGAGCAACAATGAATATCATCCAATCAAACCATCAACCTTCCCTTGAAGTCGAAAAATCGATTCGACGAAACCAGATTCAAATAAAGCTCATCGAGAAAAAGTCACAAGTACCACAAAACCAAATCCAATCGAGTGAAATGCAACAAAAATTGAATCAAGTGAAATGCAATCAACCTGCTCGAGCAGTTATGCATATTATCGACCTGCCATTGGGGTTAAAAACAGAATACCACAAAACCAAATCCATTGAATCCATTAACCTGCTCGAGCTATCTGTAGCGAGTTTGATCAACCGATCATTGGGGTTAGAAACACAGTACCACAAAATCAAATCCAGTGAATCCATTAATCTGCTCGAGCTATCCGTACGAGGGATTTGGTCTTCTCACTCGCCCACCCCTTGAGCGGGGTGTTCCGGAAACGAGTGACCCTCGCCCACCCCTACCGCAGGATCAGGGGTGTTCCAAAAACGAGGGACTTTGGTCTTCTCGCTTGCCCACCCCAAGGGATGTTCCAAAAACATGGTGGTCGTCCAGCCTCAAGGCGTGGACTTTTGAGGCCACCTGCTAATCCCGAGGAGTGTTCCGAAAACAAGCGACCCTCACCCACCCCTATCGTAGGATCAGGGATGTTTCAAAAACGAGGGACTTTGGTCATCTCACTCGCCCACCCCTTGAGCGGGGTGTTCCGAAAACGAGCGACCCTCGCCCACCTCTATCGCAGGATCAGGGGTGTTCCGAAAATGAGGGACTTTGGTCTTCTCGCTCGCCCACCCCTTGAACGGGGTGTTCCGAAAACGAGCGACCCTCGACCACCCCTATCGCAGGATCAGGGGTGTTCCAAAAATGAGGGACTTTGGTCTTCCCGCTTGCCCACCCCAAGGGATGTTCCAAAAACAGGGTGGTCGTCCAGCCTCGAGGCGTGGACTTTTGAGACCACCTGCCCATCCTGAGGAGTGTTCCGAAAACAAGCGACCCTCGCCCACCCCTATCGTAGGATCAGGGATATTCCGAAAACGAGGGACTTTGGTCTTCTCAATCGCCCACCCCTTGAGCGGGGTGTTCCGAAAACGAGCGACCCTCGCCCACCCCTATCGCAGGATCAGGGGTGTTCCAAAAACGAGGGACTTTGGTCTTCTCGCTTGCCCACCCCAGGGGGTGTTCCAAAAACATGGTGGTCGTCCAGCCTCGAGGCGTGGACTTTTGAGACCACCTGCCCACCCCGAGGGATGTTCCGAAAACAAGCGACCCTCGCCCACCCCTATCACAGGATCAGGGTTGTTCTGAAAACGAGGGACTTTTTTCTTTGCTCGGACGACCTGCCACTCCTTTCCTGCTTGTGCATGATGACCTGTGCTCGAATTCTTCGACCTGCCCCTGAGGTCGAAAAGGGAAACATCGAACACAACAAGATATAATAACACCAGATCATTTCGTTAGTCATCCAAATAATAATCTCCACCGTGTCCATATGCATCACAATCTCCTCAACATTTTACCCAAAATACTCAAACAATGAACATCTCCAAAGAATAGTGCTAAAAGACTCTATGTGTTCATAAACACGTGTCGGTCAAACACGACCACCGAACAAGAGTTGAGAATAGTTTTGTACCTGAAGGTCGAGAATACCACTCCAAATTGTCATACCTTTCCCAAAGAAGCTGATTTCTACCCTTTCTTTTTGAAATCGCCACCAGTGATCGACATCATCCAGGCTCGTCCCTTTTTGTCACCCTCCTTTGATGGATCCATGATCGTCCATTTTGTTATCGACATTTAACAGCTCGTCCGCCATAGCTCGTCCAGACTCGAGTTATTTCATTGTTTCCTCGACAAGAATTCAGAGAGATATCATTATCCACATTATATTTAGGTTATCCGGTTTACAATGCTCCACGCAAGAAAAACAAGAGATCAAACATAAATATCACCATCTCCTCGACTTAAGACATGCTCGAGCAATGACATTTTTAGAGATTATGAATAATCAATTCGACATAATTCCACATTTCCACACGAAAATCCAAATAAATGATCCAAGTGCATCAAAATATTCAATTATATAATCCAAGTCCTCAAACAAGTCAAATAATTTCGCAATCCAATTAAATAATCCTCCATAAATAAATCAAATAGTCTTACGATCGGGTCAAATATTATCTCCTCGACCATATCAAATGATTCCACGACTAAATCAAGTATCTTCACGAAAAACTCGTAATTTATCCACGAATAAACCAAGTAGTTCCATGAACAAATCAAATAATATCTCGAGCAAATCAAATAATCATCCACGAATAAATCATATGATGTCTCCTCGACAAAACCAGATAATATTCACGAATAAATCGATCTCCTCGACCAAATCATCCAATCAGGTAATATCCACGAATAAATTACATTATCCAATACAAATAAAATCAAATAGGCTCCTCAAATAAACCAGATGATTTTGCGCCAATAGAGAGAATATATCCGTGAACGAATCATATATCTCCACGAGCCAATCAAACATATCCACAGTAAATTATATAATATTTCTTCGACCAAATCAGATAATATCCATGCATAAATCACATAATATTTCCACAAATCAATCAAGTAAAATCTCCTCGAGCAAATTAAACACATCTTCCAATAAATCAAATAATCCTCCACGAATAATCAAATACATCCACGACCAATCAAATAATATCCAAGTATAATTCATATAATGCTCCACGAGTAAACCAAATATTTTACGAGCAAATCATGCAATTTATCCATGAATATACCAAGTAATTCCCAATCATTACCAATTTAAAAATCCTCAAGCTTAAAATTTAAATCCATTCCATACCTTCTTCATGAGAATGACATCCTAAATTACCTTCTCGTTCGCTTCTTATCATCTCGAATTTATTTTGGGCAGAAAGATAGGCTGTTAGATCATTTTGGGCTAGTTTGGGCCGCTCTTAGACCATTTGGACCGATCTGGTGGCAATTTGGACGCAAAATGGCTTATTTAAACTGCTGAAGGATACTGGGCCAGCCAAATGGGCCGCAAGCTGGGGCTTTGGGTCGCGACTTATGGGATAAGGACGCGGGCTGATGGGCGGGCTTGGTGAGGACGCGCGGGCTCGCGCGGGCCAGGGATTATGAGAGGATCGGGCCGCACTCGTGGCCCGCGCTGTGACGAATAAAAATTTGACCGCAATAGAAAGTGGGCTTTCTTCAACCTTGGATCTGGTTGAACCACGACTAAACTGGTCGAATGACGACGAAACTCAGAGCAATCTTCGAGAATATTCTGGCGAAGAAAAAACTGTCAATCCCATCGAGAAGCTTCGAACGACTCTACAATTTAATCAAACTGTACGGCGGATTTTTGAGCAAACTCCGAGCAGATGTGCAATTCGGTCGAGCTGTACAAATTTTCGAGCAACCTTTGAGCAGATGTGCAATTCAGTCGAGCTGTACAGATTTTCGAGCAACCTTTGAGCAGATGTGCAATTCGGTCGAGCTGTACAGATTTTCGAGCAACCTTTGAGCAGATGTGCAATTCGGTCGAGCTGTACAGATTTTTGAGCAACCTTTGAGCAGATGTAATCTGGTCGAGCCTCATCGGGCATATATGCGAATCTGGTGGGACGGGCGACAGACTTCGGGCCTTTGCACAGTGGATTCTCGAGCACATCGGGTGGTCGAGCTTTACGGCAGATTCTCGAGCACATCGGGTGGTCGAGCAAACCTCTGAGCAAAACCTGCAATCTGGTCAAGCTTGGCGAAGAGTTTTGAGCAGTCCGGTTTAGCGGCAATGGATCTCGAGTTGAACGACGGACCTCCAAGCTGGCCTGAGTCTGGTCGAGCGGGCGAAGGATTTCGAGCAATTCGGTTGTACGGTAACGGACCTCGAGCTAACCTGAATCTACTCCGATAAGCAGAGTGATGAGCTACAAAGCTCTGGGCGAATCTGACCTTATTCCAGCGAAAACACCTTGAAAATTGATGGGAAATCGTCATACCCGATCCAATCCATACTCGCCACTGAATACATTGACACGGTTCTGCCGTCGAAGTACACCTCGAGCCTGTTCTTCTTCTTCATCCTCAGGTTGTAATCCAGCATCTCGCTTTGAGATCTGCAAACTTTGACCGTAAAATTGATGGTCTTCCCGACGTTATTTTTGCGTGAAATTTTAAGGGTAGAAAGAACACGAGGAGAGCTTCGTGATGGTGTAAGAATTTTTCAGATCGGATGACTTTTGACGGCGGCCGGCGGCGGTGGCGGCGGCGGCGGATGGTGGCGGCGCAAGGCGGAGATCGGGTACTGTAGATTCGCCTCGACGAGAGGATTCTAGTGGTACCCTCGGATTTTCCATAGCCCTCCCGGATCGTCGGGAAAACGGATTTGACTGCTCGATTTTGACCAATTCTTCCCTAGATCTGGAATCTTTGACCGCGAAATTGAAGGTCTTCCCGGAGGAATTTTTGCACGAAATTTTAAGGGTAGGTTCACCTCGAAGAGATCTATCCGATGGTGCCAACCATTTTCAGATCGGAGCACATTTTCCGGCAGCCGGCGACGGAGGTGGCGGCCGGCGGTGGCGGCGGCCGATGGAGAAGAAGGAGGTTTTCGAATTTTTTCAGTCGGGACTCCGCTTGACCTTTTTTACGGGTCCCACAGACGGCGCCAATGAAGTGAATAAGTTTCACCCGGCCTCCGTACCTGCAGAACCCAACGTCGGGGGTGGCCCCGGCGTCGGGCCTCCGATGCCTAAGTCAGTGCTCGGATAAAGAGAGATAAAGTGTGGTAATGGAATTGTAACGCCCCAAATTCATGTCATTCATTTTTATGCTTAGTATTATTATTTGAATATTTATTATGCTTAATTTAATGATTTATGATGTTTTATTTTAATTTCTGTTGAGCTCGATGGTATTTTTTTTCTTTACCAATCTAGTGAGTGTCCTCACTCAATTATAATTTATTTAATGAAGAATAAATGAGATTTATTTAGATGTCCCCATCTATTTAAATTTTCCTAATTAAATCTCCTTAATCTAAAATTAATTAATTAATTGAGCATTAAAAGAGGAGTATTAATATAAGATATTTTTTTAGCAAATAATCGGTCTCCTTTCATTGCCTTATCCATGATTTTGAGAAGAGAGGAAAGATAAACATCTAGGATTTATTCCATGTATTTTGCTTATCCTCCAAGCAAAATAAATCCTCTCCTAATTAGATGAAGACTCCTAATCTATTCCCATGTCTCCTAAACCTTACCACTTTACATAAGACTCTTCCCTATTGAGATTTTATTTTTCCATCGTTCAAAAAAAAAAAAGAGAGAGAGCGAGAGATATTCTTTTATTTTCCTTGGACAAACACCGCGCCTTCTCTCATCCACGCGACGCCAAGCCCGACGGTCCCCGCGAGCACGCACCCGAGGAACCCACACGCACGAGCAAGCAACGCCAAAGTCCCGAGCCTTTTCACGAACTGATTTTTGATTCTTTTTCTTGTGAACGGTAATCCCCTTTCATGTCCATGGCCGATTTTTCTATGAGTATTAATGAGTTTAATGTGAATTCTAAGAGATTGATAATCAAGAGGAAGAATTCTAATATTTTTAATTAAGGATTGATGACTTGGTTTGTGTATTATGTGCTTATGTTAATTGTATAGCATGAGTTGAGATTGATGATGGATTTTATGTGTTTAAAATGTGTTATTAAAATGTTAGAGTTCAAGTTCAAGGCTGAAGTGATGAGTTGAGGAGTTAAAAGTTTTATTGTTCAAATATGGTTGATGAATTCAGATTCCATGACCTCTGTTGTGAGCCGTTTTTGGCAATCATGAACTCGTTTCTTGGGAATGTGTTCTTCATGAAATATGTGGCAAATTTTGTTCTGTTTCTGTAGGTTTTGGAATCTTGGGAATCGGAGTTCATATGGATTTTATATGATTTTTACAAGTCAGTTCTGTGTCCAGTTTTTCTAATGTCGGGTTGTGTATAGGTGCTGAATGTATGGCCTATTTTGATGAACCAATAGTACTTATATGCAGTAGTGTTGAACATAAAAATTGTAGCTATCTGAGTTATGTTTTAGAGGGAGTTGGAATTTTTAAAAAAATGAGTTCAAATGAATTTTATGTGATTTTTACAAATCGAGTTGGCATCCAGTTTTTACATAGCAGTGGCAGGTTAGGCATGTTGAATGTAGGATCAGTTTTGATGATGTTATCGTGCCCGAATGCTTAAGTTTTCTTCATAAAAAGTGTAACCCTACTTGTTTAGTTTCTGTAAGATGTGAGATTTCATGGTATAGAGTCTTCCAGCTCAAGTTATTGATGTTTTACTGAAGTTTTGTATGAATGAAAAACTGGAAATGTGCTGTTTTTATGCCTGTGTTGTTCGTCTAATTTGACCTTTATGAATTGGTTTCTTGAAGGTGAGTTCTTCTGCAGAAAGTTAGTATTCTCTGTTATGTTTATGTGGCTGCTAGAATCTTGGAAAAATATGTTTATTCGAGTAAGTTATGATTTTTACAAAATTGTTGCGCGAGTAGTTTTTCTTAAATACGGCTGCAGTGAGGTCTGGATGTTTTGTGTGTTTATGATATGATAATGTGCTCAAATGAACCTAAGTCTGCATTTAAATTGTAGTTCTATGTGTTACCTTCCATGTGGTTTTGGAAACAAGTAAAAATATGGTCCGAGTGGTGAATGATACTTGTTTTCGTAAAACCGCGCATGAATTTATTTTAAAGTTCTGGACAGTATTTTAGCTTTGAATGTTTGCTGGTTTTGGACCATGTATATGACCTTATTTGCTTTTGAGTGCTAAATGAAAGTTGTAGGTGCATGTTTTAAGTTTTAAATGCCACTGGTTTCACATTTATATCATTTGTGTACTAAAAACTATACTTGTTTTACTACTGCTGGGTATGCTGAAATTTCATGAACTAAGTGTGGTGATTTCATAAATGGTATATTCCTTCCTTTTTCTTTTATGTGATCTGTTTGAACCAAGATGACCTCTTTGAAGTTATCATGAATCTTAGATGCAATTTAAGTCTTTTAAGCAAGCTAAGTCATCAATCCGCCTAAGACATTAACTAAGAAGAGTTTTCAAAAGATGCAAGCAAGGCGAAGCCAAGCGAGCAAAGTTTTTTCAAAAGCTTATGCATGATTATAAGTATAAGTATAAGTATAAGAATAAGTTCCATGTTAAGACGCTAAGACATGACCCCAATGAATGTAGTTTTACGAGGAGTCGAGCCCTCGAGATTTCTTTCAAGTTCAAGTCTAAGCCGAGCATTCTACTGAAAAGGTGGGGGAAGTTCTACTTTATTAATCCTCTTTAATTATCTATGCTATGAATGATGTTAAGTAGCTTACATAGTACCCATGTTTATTCAATGTTCCAACATTCGAGCAAGTCGTTTGTTGCAGTACCAAGGTTCACGGACTATAACTCTAGAGGGTAGCTAAGTGCTAGGGCTAGAGGGTGTAAGTGATTATGTGTAACCTTCGTTGGTGCACTCTTCGAACGGTTGTTCCCGTCGATAAGACTGTACGGAGCCTAGTGAAAGGCTGTCTTCCTTCAACCTATTGAAAGGTACTCTCATCAAGCCTAATTGGCTGTGCCATCTGCGAGAGGCATTGTTCTTCCACCACCCTAAAGTGGTATAAGAAGTTTGATGAGTGGTGGGAGTGTGACAAGAATGTAATCGCCTGCATGCAAAGACTCTAGTGTTTAGTTATCTAATAGTGTTGTAGAAGCAAGAAAGTCTTTCGACTTGTGGGTCACCACTCGTCGGGAGCTCATGATTATGCGGAGTATACGAAAATAATTTCATGCTTCATAGTTGATTAGGATGATAACGTAGAGGGATCTCTCATGGAGTAAGTGGAAATGCTCACCCCTTTTGTTTTCCACACCCAGGTTTTTGGCGAGCTGGCAATGGAGCGATGGCGAGGGTGGTCACATGTTTTATGTTTATGATACTTATGTTTTAAAAGCTTCCGCTATGCAAAGTTTATTTTATGAAATTAATCATGGTTCATGCAAGTCAAGTTAAAGTATAAGTTCTCAAGGCAATGCCATGATATGTTCTATGTTCACGTATGAAATGTTTATGTTCATGAAAAGTTTTATGGTTATGAAAGGATTATGTATGAAACGTATTTTTTCAAAGTAAGTAGCACCCTGAGTTCCAAGTAAAGTTTTAAAACGTCTTATAAAAAGAAAAATTTATTCTAGAAATTCAATGTACGAAAAGCGGGGTGTTACAGTTTGGTATCAGAGCCCAAGTTTTGTGGTTCTGTAGACTCGTAAAGTGTTTTCAAAATGTTTTCAAAGAATTGACCACTCACCACCGTCGCACCATGCCAACTCCGAGGTAAGCTATTTTGATTTTAAGTTATTATTACGTGCATAATAGAATAACATGAGTTGGGGCTTAAGATTCTATCCATGAATGGATTCGAACTCTAGAGATGATCAAACATAGTGAGCTTAGAAGCAAGCGATTAACTCTAGTATCTTCCAGAAATGGCAAGAAGAAATCAAAATGTAGTGCCACCGGCCACTGGTATGGATCAGACTAAGATGATGGGCCATTTTCGAAAGATGGATCCGCCAATTTTCACCGGAAAAGAAGGACCAGCGCATGTAGACGAGTGGTTCATGACCATGGAGGATATATTCGAGGTATTGGGATGCACCAATGAGCAAAAGATAACGTGCGGTCAATACCAGCTGAAAGAGGATGCTAAGAGGTGGTGGACCACCTATTTGAGGACGAAGCCGGTAGACGAGCGCACGAATTTGACCTGGGAGAGGTTCAAGGAGATCATGGCGGAAAAGTACTATCCCCAACACTATCGCGAGCAACTGGAGAGCGAGTTCTGGAACTTAACTCAAGGGAGCCTAACTGTGGATGAGTATGAGAAGGAATTCACTAAGCTAAGCTATTTTGTGGAGCACTTGGTAGACACGGACGAAAAGAGAGCTAAGAAGTTTAGAAAGGGTTTGAAACCTTCCATCCGACACTTGGTGGCGAGCCACGGAGACCTGCCCTATGCCGAAACCGTAGGTAGCGCACAATAGATTGAGGCAAGCTTCAAGCTGGAAAGAGAGGCCACTCAGGTCATGGAGGCCCAATCTTCGGGCAGCCACAAAAGAGGAAGTTTGAACATCCGAAGAAAAAAGAAGAAGGTGGCCAAGCTCTTCAACCCCAACCCCTGCGGCAAGTACCCGTCGTGGATAGAAAGAAACGCAACAATTGTGGAAGAGGCACCGGGGTGAGTATCTATTGGGGCAGAACATATGTTTTCGTTGCAAGAAGAAGGAGGATGTGGTCAACTTCTATGATCTAGTTGTAAGAGTAGGAAACTTGTGGGAAGAAATAGAAATTCCACTGGAGACTGGACTGGAATCCACTGAAGAGGAGCCAACTGAGGAGGAGTTTTGCTCGAACGAAAGTCTTGGAAGTAGTTAGAAGGCTAAGCCATTAATATGTTTGATCAATTTTAGAAATAAGAGCTTTTTCCGAGGAAGGAAAATTTTTAAGGAGGGTAGATTGTAACGCCCCAAATTCATGTCATTCATTTTTATGCTTAGTATTATTTTCATGAATATTTATTATGCTTAATTTAATGATTTATGATGTTTTATTTTAATTTCTGTTGAGCTCGATGGTATTTTTTTTTTCTTTACCAATCTAGTGAGTGTCCTCACTCAATTATAATTTATTTAATGAAGAATAAATGAGATTTATTTAGATGTCCCCATCTATTTAAATTTTCCTAATTAAATCTTCTTAATCTAAAATTAATTAATGAATTGAGCATTAAAAGAGAAAGAGTATTAATATAAGATATTTTTTTTAGCAAATAATTGGTCTCCTTTCATTGCCTTATCCATGATTTTGAGAAGAGAGGAAAGATAAATATCTAGGATTTATTCCATGTATTTTGCTTATCCTCCAAGCAAAATAAATCCTCTCCTAATTAGATGAAGACTCCTAATCTATTCCCATGTCTCCTAAACCTTACCACTTTACATAAGACTCTTCCCTATTGAGATTTTATTTTTCCATCGTTCAAAAAAAAAAGAGAGAGAGAGCGAGAGATATTCTTTTATTTTCCTCGGCCAAACACCGCGCCTTCTCTCATCCACGCGACGCCAAGCCCGACGGTCCCCGCGAGCACGCACCCGAGGAACCCACACGCACGAGCAAGCAACGCCAAAGTCCCGAGCCTTTTCACGAACTGATTTTTGATTCTTTTCTTGTGAACGGTAATCCCCTTTCATGTCCATGGCCGATTTTTCTATGAGTATTAATGAGTTTAATATGAATTCTAAGAGATTGATAATCAAGAGGAAGAATTCTAATATTTTTAATTGAGGATTGATGACTTGGTTTGTGTATTATGTGCTTATGTTAATTGTATAGCATGAGTTGAGATTGATGATGGATTTTATGTGTTTAAAATGTGTTATTAAAATGTTAGAGTTCAAGTTCAAGGCTGAAGTGATGAGTTGAGGAGTTAAAAGTTTTATTGTTCAAATATGGTTGATGAATTCAGATTTCATGGCCTCTGTTGTGAGCCATTGTTGGCAATCATGAACTCGTTACTTGGGAATGTGTTCTTCATGCAATATGTGGAAAATTTTGTTATGTTTCTGTTGGTTTTAGAATCTTGAGAATCGGAGTTCATATAGATTTTATATGATTTTTACAAGTCAGTTCTGCGTCCAGTTTTTCTAATGTCGGGCTGTGTATAGGTGCTGAATGTATGGCCTATTTTAATGAACCAATCGTGCTTATATGCAGTAGTGCTGAACATAAAAATTGTAGCTATCTGAGTTATGTTTTAGAGGGAGTTGGAATTTTTAAAAAAAATGAGTTCAAATGAATTTTATGTGATTTTTACAAGTCGAGTTGGCATCCAGTTTTTACATAGCAGTGGCAGGTTAGGCATGTTGAATGTAGGATCAGTTTTGATGATGTTATCGTGCCCGAATGCTTAAGTTTTTTTCATAAAAAGTGTAACCCTACTTGTTTAGTTTCTGTAAGATGTGAGATTTCATGATATAGAGTCTTCCAGCTCAAGTTATTGATGTTTTACTGAAGTTTTGTATGAATGAAAAACTGGAAATGTGCTGTTTTTATGTCTGTGTTTTTCGTCTAATTTGACCTTTATGAATTGGTTTCTTGAAGATGAGTTCTTATAAAGAAAGTTAGTATTCTCTATTATCTTCATGTGGCTGCTAGAATCTTAGAAAAATATATTTATTAGAGTAAGTTATGATTTTTACAAAATTATTGCGCGAGCAGTTTTTCTTAAATCTGGTTGCAGTTAGGTCTGGATGTTTTGTGTGTTTATGATATGATAATGTGCTCAAATGAACCTAAAGTCTGCATTGAAATTGTAGTTCTATGTGTTACCTTTCATGTGGTTCTGGAAACAAGCAAAAATATGGTCCGAGTGGTGAATGATACCTGTTTTCGTAAAACCGCGCATGAATTTATTTTAAAGTTCTGGACAGTATTTTAGCTTTGAATGTTTGCTGGTTTTGGACCATGTATATGACCTTATTTGCTTTTGAGTGCTAAATGAAAGTTGTAGGTGCATGTTTTAAGTTCTAAATGCCACTGGTGTCACATTTATATCATTTGTGTACTAAAAACTATACTTGTTTTACTACTGCTGGGTATGATGAAATTTCATGAACTAAGTGTGGTGATTTCATAAATGGTATATTCCTCCATTTTTCTTTTATGTGATCTGTTTGAACCAAGATGACCTCTTTGAAGTTATCATGAATCTTAGATGCAATTTAAGTCTTTTAAGCAAGCTAAGTCATCAATCCGCCTAAGACATTAACTAAGAAGAGTTTTCAAAAGATGCAAGCAAGGCGAAGCCAAGCGAGCAAAGTTTTTTCAAAAGCTTATGTATGATTATAAGTATAAGTATAAGTATAAGAATAAGTTCCATGTTGAGACGCTAAGACATGACCCCAATGAATGTAGTTTTACGAGGAGTCGAGCCCTCGAGATTTCTTTCAAGTTCAAGTCTAAGCCGAGCATTCTACTGAAAAGGTGGGGAAAGTTCTACTTTATTAATCCTTTTTAATTATCTATGCTATGAATGAAGTTAAGTAGCTTGCATAGTACCCATGTTTATTCAATGTTCCAACATTCGAGCAAGTCGTTTGTTGCAGTACCAAGGTTCACGGACTATAACTCTAGAGGGTAGCTAAGTGCTAGGGTTAGAGGGTGTAAGTGATTATGTGTAACCTTCGTTGGTGCACTCTTCGAATGGTTGTGCCCGTCGATAAGACTGTACGGAGCCTAGTGAAAGGCTGTCTTCCTTCAACCTATTGAAAGATACTCTCATCAAGCCTAATTGGCCGTGCCATCTGCGAGAGGCATTGTTCTTCCACCACCCTAAAGTGGTATAAGAAGTTTGATGAGTGGTGGGAGTGTGACAAGAATGTAATCGCCTGCATGCAAAGACTCTAGTGTTTAGTTGTCTAATAGTGTTGTAGAAGCAAGAAAGTCTTTCGACTTGTGGGTCACCACTCGTCGGGAGCTCATGATTATGCGGAGTATACGAAAACGATTTCATGCTTCATAGTTGATTAGGATGATAACGTAGAGGGATCTCTCACGGAGTAAGTGGAAATGCTCACCCCTTTTGTTTTCCACACCAAGGTTTTTGGCGAGCTGGCAATGGAGCGATGGCGAGGGTGGTCACATGTTTATGTTTATGATACTTATGTTTTAAGAGCTTCCGCTATGCAAAGTTTATTTTATGAAATAAATCATGGTTCATGCAAGTGAAGTTAAAGTATAAGTTCTCAAGGCAACGCCATGATATGTTCTATGTTCACGTATGAAATGTTTATGTTCATGAAAAGTTTTATGGTTATGAAAGGATTATGTATGAAACGTATTTTTTCAAAGTAAGTAGCACCCTGAGTTGCAAGTAAAGTTTTAAAATGTCTTATAAAAAGAAAAATTTATTCTAAAAAATTCAACGTACGAAAAGCGGGGTGTTACAGGAATCATGAGAGAGTCAGAGAAAGGAATACCTTGCCCCCCTTTTTTAGGGGAAGTGTACCTTTTGGGCCCAAGTGGAGCTTGGCCCACATCGCGGTGCTATATGTCTTGGTGGGCCTATCTTCTGAAATGTATTCGCTTTATCCATTAAACCGGGTCCAGTATAATATCATATATCAAGTAGGGACCCTTAAGAGATTAATAATAAGGCTTCTTAATTAATTAGACTAACTGTGGGCTAAACTCACTCATCTAATTAATTAAATAATATTATGAGCCACCATCATAATATTATTTCACTCCCTTTTCCTGGCTCAATTTACGATTAAGACTCTAATAATAATTACTCGAATGATCTCCTCATGTTTAAAATATAATGTCCATTAATTAATTCGACCACTGATAATCAAGAATTAATTAATTTATTATTATTTCACCGAAGCTAGCACTCGTTCATCACATTATTACTATGCCGGAATTTAATCCACCTGCAAGGTCTAACATAATAATCCTTCATGAACTCACTCCGGGGACATCATCAAACTGAACCGAACGTACACGGTGATCGTAAATATCCTAACAACACATCATACATGCAACAATATTACCCAAGACAGTGGGTCTGTTGATCCGGTTCACTAAACCTCACCATGTGAATCAAAGTAATATATACTGCATATATACGTCTTTTTAATATCTTACGGTTAAGAGAATGCAGTAATTAACCGAGGCTTAGTTCATTTACGATGATCAGTATAAAACGAACTGCTCCTCTCTTAAATCCTGTTCAGTACATTAATGTACTAGTGCAATTAATCAGCCAAGACAAACTGTACCGTTGACACTACAATAGTTCTGATGGGGTATTCATGTCCATCTAGGTTGTGAACCATTATTCTTATTTCGCAAGTAACGGTAGAGTAATCTTCAGTTCACCCAATGACGGCACACACTATCTATGTGCAAAAAAAAGAACATAGAACTTGTGTAATCTAACATGATTCTCATTCATAAAGGGTAAAAGTGTAATATCACCTCACGACACCCATTCACCGCGCCTTGCGCCGCCAAGCTTGGGCATTTTCCGATCGGCACTCCTGGTCCATACACGACTGATCATCGTCCTCCAACTACCGTGAGTCGCGCACCTGGGACACCTGGCGGCCAAGCCGTCGTGTTCCATGCACACTCATGAGGCCGGTTGTGATCTCGTGGTGGTCCACAGTCGATCGGGTTGTCGAAGTCCATCGGTCTAGTTGATCTCTAGTCGCCATGGTCGTCTGGGTTCATCCGCCATCAACACGATCAAAATATAATTTACAACATTACATATTTTGATCCTAGACCCACGGATGGGTTTACATGTTTGCTAAACAAATAATTAAATCTATCCAGTCAACCTCGGGCGAATAATTATTACAAACATTCACAACCCAAAATTTCCCGACATGTCCGAGGCTTTAAAAACGTGCAATAAATAAACAAGCACACATTTAAGGCCATAATAGTGGAAACACATTATACTGCAAAACCAAGTTATGCAATAATATTCCACAAAATATGGTTGCACTCGTACGCACATATTTACATAAGTCTCTAAAGTCCGAGCACAAAATCGAATTAAACCAAGTGCTCTGATACCACTTGTTGGGACCAGTGAGGATCTCGATAATGTGAAAGTTACGGACTATCTACGAATTAAACCCTAAGCGCAGCGGAACTAGAAGCGAGGGTTCAACGCATAACGTTTTTAATTTTGCCGATCTGAGACGTTTCTAATTTCCGTTGGAGGAGCGTCAGAAACCTCGAGTCCGTTGGGCAGCCGGACTTGTCCTTGCACATAACCGGATCGCTCTTGGATCGTCTTGGACTTGTCATGGACTCACCAGATCGCCCCGAACTAGCTGGACACCCGCTAAAATGGTCTGGAATGCTCTTGGACTGCTTGGGCCGGTCTGGTACCTCCTAGGCTCGAGCTGGACGTGTTGGGCCAGTTTGAGGTTGTTGTCCGCGCTTGTGGGCCGTGCCAGGCGTAAGTGGGCCGCATATGAAGCTACTTGGGCCACTGCAGTTGGGCTGTGAACGCGGGCCACGTTGGGCTTTCGCGGGCTGTGTGCGGCCTGCAGGTGAGAGGGAAACTGGGCTGGAGCGCGGGCTGAGGACTGTGAGAAGAACGGACTGCGCGCGGGATGGACATGGGCCACGCGGCCCGTGCGCTCTTCCTCCTCTGATTTGGGCCTCGCGAACTGATGGGCCATCTCGACTTGCATCCGGGCCGCTACTCGTATGCGCTGGGCTTTGCGCGGATGTACTGCAAGCTGGCGGGCTCTTGTCACCAACGGACCTGGGCTGGCACGCGAACAATGAAGGAAGCATGGTTGCGCGTGGAGATCCGACAGGCTAGGGCAGGTGGCTTGTGACGACGCATAAGACACCAGAACTGGCAGTGTCCGGAGGCAGCTAGTCGCTGGAATTGTGCCGATCGCCCGAATATGGTTGTTGGGATCGTCGGTCAACTCCAAATATATTCGGTTAACATATATCTCGCTTTTCGTGAAGAAAAGACAACCCCGTGAATTACAGATAAATTACGAGGTTGAATATATATATTTTACGGGCTGGATAATATATATATAAATCGCCGATCACCTCAGATCTTCTGTTGTATGACCCGAGATCTAATCCGATCATCTTGGTGGGCGATAAAATCGGATCTATCTCTACTGGGATTACTTGGAGAAGAAGAAGAGAACACAAGAGAGAGAAGAGAGCATATGGTGCGGCGTGAAACTTTCCAAAACGTGTGATATCAAAAATCTGCTCCTAATCCCAAGAGATATGATGTATTTATAGACTACAACAGGGACCCTAAAGAGGTATTAAATTGGGCTTCTCCTATTAGGATTATTCTATAGGCCAAGCCTACCAAACCCAAATAAGAATAATACGTATACTCCACTAAAATAGTATTATTGAATAAACTCTCAATTTAATCCCCGAATTATATTCGAGCTCCAATAATAATTATTCGATTTATCTCCCTGTGTTTAAGATATAATGCCCATCAATTAATTTAATTACTGACAATTAAATTAATCGACATCTATATCCGAGACTAGTACCACTCATCATATTATTATTATGTCGGAATAAATTCCACTGGCCAGATTTAACATAATAATCCTTCATGAGCTCATCTCGGGGACATCATCAAACTAACGCACACGGTGGTCGTAAATATCCTAACAGCACATCATACATGCAACAATATTACCCAAGACAGAGGGTCTATTTATCCAGTTCACTAAAACTCACCCATGTGAATCAAAGTAATATATAGTGCATATATATGTCTGTTTAATATCTTACGGGTTAAGAGAACGCAGTAATTAACCGAGGCCTAGTTCGTTTATGGAGATTAGTATAAAACGAACTGCTCCTCTCTGGGATCCGTTCAATACGCAAACTGTACTAGTGTAACTAATCAGCCAAGACAAACTATACTGTTGACACTACGACCGTTCACGATGGGGTGTTCATGTCCATCTAGGTTGTGAACCATTATTCTTGTTTCGCGAGTAATTGATAGAGTGATCTTCGGTTCGCCCGATGACGACCCACCCTATCTAATGCAAAACATAGAACATAGACTATTTAACTAAACAGGATTTTCATTCAAGCGGGTTAAGTGTAAATACATCTAAAGCTAAGCTTTCAGTATAAACTCCAAAAAATGTCGACCAAGGAAAAGACCAAGGACGAAAATGTAACACCCCACTTTGATTTTAAAGAAATTCCGGACTTTCCAAAAACCAGTATAAAATTTTTCGAACTCATTTTCGAAAACATGGGCGTTATACAACATTTAACATCAACCAAGTCGTATCTGGTTGTTCACATGGTTTTCGTTAACCTTTTAAAATTCAATTCCACATGATTATTAGCTAAACCACATAGCATGCATAATCGAAAACACATGATATTCAATAAATAACTCTCATACGAATATCAAACAAGGGTCCAAAAATCCCAAAACGGAGAAGTTTGAAAACAGTTCAACACGTCTCAAAGGACCACACTTTATTCATAATGGAAGCGAAATCATAAACATATAAATCATGACCATCCCACTCGTCTTTTCCCCCGTCATCCGGCACCTGCTTAACCTGCATCCGTGAAGAGCAGGTGGGAGTGAGCACAAGATGAAAGTAGTGCTCACTACTATGCACATAAATAACACATGTCAAATGGTATGGTCGCAGCATGGATATAAGATAATCACATCATGTCTCATCTCCTATCAAAAACACAACAACCACATTACTCCTGTGCACATCTATCGCTAGCCGCAGAACGGGGATTCATTACCCGAAGGCGGGAGTACATGCCACGCTACGGACACGGCCTTCCATATAGGCTTACGTACCTCGCAAGGGCACGGCCATATCAGGACTTAAGGAGACTTTCCTCACAAGGGCAACCGTATTACATCGACGGGGACAACCGTACCGACGGCCGTATCAACTCACATCGATAGGCTACATATTTCATATTCATACATAGATCCTACCCATAAGTATAAACATTCATCATTTATGTCATAGACAATTTTAGATTAAAACCCACCTGGTATAGCAACGGAGAAAATGGCACACAAATGGGTGTAGGCAGCGAGCACGGCTCGTCAGACACCTACAACAATTATATACTAAGATCAACATCTACTTGACCTTAGAGAACAATCACAAGCATACACTGGTCGAACTTGATTCAACCAAGTAGTTCGTGAAGTTCCGTGGATATTGGAACACTTGGGTCCTACATCTAGACTTGACCAAAAATGCATAATAATAACACATATAGTCTTAGCACGCAGAACGAAGTAAAACAGGTCAAAGGCAAACAATAGGGTTCGGGAAAAATTGCAAGGAAGGCTTGGGTCGGGCCCCGGGCTGCTCGCTGGCACGGTCGTGCACGGCTGGGAGTTGCTGGGATGCACACGGGCGCTGCCGGGACGCGCACGGGCGCTGTGATGACGGATCGATCTTTTGTCTATACTGGGTTGCGAATAAACGACGCACTGCGGCCTTCTCCTAGACACCGTGACTTCAAGACGCACTAACGGCCTTCTCTCCGACACTGTATGTAAACACGCACTAACGGCCTTGTTTATCATACGTTAAGAACATAAAGTTCCCCCTCAAGATTGGCTCACCAATTCAATACTTCATTCAACATGTAAAATATGATGAGGTACATGGGGTATTTATAGATACCAACTATCTCTAGATCTAATCTTACTAGGAAACTAATAAAATAATTAAATATTAAATCCTAAGTCTAGAAAGCAATAAAATCCTAAACCTACCAAATAACTATTGCTTGGCTTGCACACCAAGCAAATCTAGAAGCTCCCTAAACTAAAACCCTACGCACGCCCCATGTCTCGGCCGCCTCTCGCGCATCGCGTCGCACGCGTCATCCGTGCGACGCCCCCCGTCCGCCGACTCCACCTTGCGCGTGCGTGCCTAGCGCTCTCGCGTCGTCTAATCCTTCCATGTCTAGGACACCATCCGCGTCATACCACTCGCGTGCCACCGCGCACGCCCAGCTTTTGCCGATCTTCTCGCGCGCGTTGTGTCGCGCGCCCGCGTGCTCACATGCGCGCCCTTGGCGCCCGATCCCTTCTCCGCGTGACCCCCGCACGTCCCGGCTACCGCCTGAGCCCTGATCGCCTACGGCGCCCCCGCGTGCACTCGTGCACCCGCCCATTCGGTGCCCGCGTACGCCTTGCAATTCCCGCGTGTGCGGCTCTTTCGCCCATTCATGTGCATCAAGTGCCGATGCACACCATTTGCCTTTTAGCCCCTCACTAGACTCGCCGGTCCCCAACTCCACTTCCGTATCATTCCTCTCCTCTTCAAGACTTTCCTTGTCCCCAAGGATTAGGAAATTCAGCTTCCCAACTCGACCATCCCTGTCCTCTTCATCCGGTGACTCGCCTGGATCCTCAGTCCTCAACTTAATCTTCTTGCTCGACCTCCCGAACTCCATAGTTCCTTTCCAATAATCGGTTTTGATTGGACCAAGAGTCTCCAACCACTGGCATCCAAGCACTATATCAGTTGCCTTCAATGGCAATGCATAGAGGTCCACTCTCATCCTTTGACCTTGAGCTTTCAGTTTTACACCCTTGAATAGCATATCCCCTCGTAGTGTTTCCCCGTTTGCAACCTTGACTCCAAAAGGATTTACCTTGGTGAATGGAATCTCGATTTCCTTAGACAACTCCTCATCGATGAAGTTTAGCATAGATCCGCTATCAACCAAGACTTCCACCAATTTACCTCCCACTTCAGCCGTGAATGTGATCATCTTCGGACCACGTTTCTTGCTTTTAACCATATGTAATAGGGACTCCGCTTTTGGTTCTTCTTCTTCCTCAAATTCCAACAAAAAGACCTCCTTACCCTTGCACCTGTGGCCTGGCGTAAATTTTTCGTTGCACGAATAGCAAAGGCCTTTTTCTCGCCGTCGTTGCATCTCTTCGTCGGTAAGCCGTCGTATGTTGCTCGTCGTTCGAACAATCTCGCCCATCGGTTTGCTCTCCGTTCGCCCTGCCAGTTCCTCGGTTGCGGCGTTCGTGCGCTTGGTCTCCGTGCGCGCATCGCTCGGCTTGGCCTTGCGTACCGCCACAAGATGTTCCTCGTGCAATCTAGCTGACTCAACGGCTGCTCGCATCGAGCCTGGCCTGTCCAACCTCACTTCGGCTGCCAGTTCAGCTTTAAGTCCTCCAACAAACGTTCCCACTAACGCAGCCTCAGGCCAGTCTCGTACCCTACTAGCGATTCGCTCGAACTCTTTTTTATAATCCCTTAGACTACCCACTTGTTTGATCCTTGACAAAGCCTCGTTGTAATCGTGGTAGTCACTCGAGCCAAATCTCGTGATAAGCTCTTTTTCAAAATCTCTCCATCGCATGTGCTCGCCATGGTTTTTGTGCATCACCCATTGCCACCAAACGTTTGCTTCCCCATCAAGGTGATAGGCAGCAATTTGAACTCGTTCGTACCTTGGCACATCATTGATCTCAAAAAATTGCACAGCCCGACTCAACCATGCGTCCGGATCTGTTCCCGTGAACGTGGGCATAGTAATTTTTGGCCGTGTGCCTGCCCCATCGTCCCGTGGATCGTTGCGATCGTGGTATCGGGCACGCCCCTCGTCCCGTCGTTCATGGCATCGTCGGCCCTCGTGGTAGCGCTCTCGGTCATCGCGTCGTGCCCGGGCTCATCGTGTGAGGCCCGCGATGCGTACGATGCGTACGACTGCCGGTCGTAGTCCTCCTCGTCTGCGCGCCTGCGGTCGTGATGTGCGCGTCCCTCGTGTCGTCGTTGGCCGTCGCGATGGGGATCTGCGTGTGATGCGTGTGAGCCCCGCGATCGGCGATCATCCTCGCGCTCGGTCCCGGGGCTGACTGCCGTGGACCGCGACCCGTGTCTTCTCCTTGGCCGCGTGTTCATGCGCGTTAGTTGCCCGGCCAAGTCCTGGACCATTAGTTTGATCCTTCCCAAGTTCTCGTTGGTAGCATGTTGACCATCGCCGATGATCTTCATGTTGTCCTCCAAGGCTTGAATTCTTTCACGGTTCGACATCATAAATTTTTTTTTTTTTTAAGACTCTAAAAAAAATCGAAAATAAATAGGGGAGAAATTCAAAAAATTTGAACCCCCAACAAGACTAAAAATTCGAAACAAAAAGAAATTCGGCCCCTCAACAAAAGGTAATAACCGAAAAAAATAACAAAGGACTAACAAGATGACACTTTTTTTTTTTTATTGAAAAATTCGAATAAATTCGAAAATTTCGACACAAAAAAGAAGAGAAATTCGGTCCCTCACCAAAAGGCAAACCGAAAAAAAATAAAAAGATAAGATAGATAAAATATCGATCAGCACCTCTCAATGAAAGCACCAATGATGACGGATCGATCTTTTGTCTATACTGGGTTGCGAATAAACGACGCACTGCGGCCTTCGTTTATCCCCGATAGGCGTGTCTAACAGACGCACTGCGGCCTTCTCCTAGACACCGTGACTTCAAGACGCACTAACGGCCTTCTCTCCGACACTGTATGTAAACACGCACTAACGGCCTTGTTTATCACACGTTAAGAACATAAAGTTCCCCCTCAAGATTGGCTCACCAATTCAATACTTCATTCAACATGTAAAATATGATGAGGTACATGGGGTATTTATAGATACCAACTATCTCTAGATCTAATCTTACTAGGAAACTAATAAAATAATTAAATATTAAATCCTAAGTCTAGAAAGCAATAAAATCCTAAACCTACCAAATAACTATTGCTTGGCTTGCACACCAAGCAAATCTAGAAGCTCCCTAAACTAAAACCCTACGCACGCCCCATGTCTCGGCCGCCTCTCGCGCATCGCGTCGCACGCGTCATCCGTGCGAAGCCCCCCGTCCGCCGACTCCACCTTGCGCGTGCGTGCCTAGCGCTCTCGCGTCGCCTAATCCTCCCATGTCTAGGACACCATCCGCGTCATACCACTCGCGTGCCACCGCGCACGCCCAGCCCTTGCCGATCTTCTCGCGCGCGTTGTGTCGCGCGCCCGCGTGCTCACATGCGCGCCCTTGGCACCCGATCCCTTCTCCGCGTGACCCCCGCACGTCCCGGCTACCGCCCGAGCCCTGATCGCCTACGGCGCCCCCGCGTGCACTCGTGCACCCGCCCATCCAGCGCCCGCGTACGCCTTGCAATTCCCGTGTGTGCGGCTCTTTCGCCCATTCGTGTGCATCAAGTGCCGATGCACACCATTTGCCTTTTAGCCCCTCACTAGACTCGCCGGTCCCCAACTCCACTTCCGTATCACGCTGGGGCGCTGTGCTGGAGGCGCTGGGCGCTGGGCTGCGGCGCTGGGGCGCTGTGCCTGCGTGATACGGAAGTGGTCATCAACTCCGGCGAGTCCGACGAAGAAGGTGACGATGGTCTCGACATATGGTTGGAGAACATGCTGGAGGAGCCATCTAGTCCGATTTATCGACCATCATGCAAGAGGGACTGGCCGAAAGGGTGTGGTCCACGGGCTAAACTAAAGCCTAAGAAGCGCAACACCAAACGAGCTCGAAGGAAACGCAAGGCAAAGGCTAAGGAATCCTACTGTTGGTGTAAACCTTGCACAAGGAAGAGACGAGCACGAAAGAAGGAGGCTAGAAGGCATGGTTTGCGAAAGGGTTGACAAAGGGTGGTGGATACCGGCGGAGGATTGTGAGAGGTTGAAGGGTTGGGATCCATGGCCCGAACCAACAGTGACGATCGCCGACGAGAAGGGTGACGGCAATCGACTAATAGGTGAATGGCGCGCATCGGCCCATGATGCACGCGGTTGGACGGAGCAGGATGATGTACGCGGGAGTTCGGTTGGCGGGCGAGTCACGGGGGTCGATTGGGACGCGCTGGCGTTCGGCGAGGAAGGCGCAGGGCGCGAAAGGCACGCGAATGAGCGGTCCGCGGGGGTGAGCGGTACGGGCCATGCCGCGGGTGCACGAGGGTGCGCCGTAGACGATTGGGGTACGGGCGGTAGTAAGGACGCGCGGGTCATGACCAGTGATAGCGAGCCGCGCGCGGAAGCGCAGATGTCCCAATCCACGCAGGCCTAGGAAAACCAGGCGATGGTGAGTACGCGCGCGAGATGGCCGACATGGACGAAGCGCGCGCAACGGCGTGCGTGTGTGAGGAGCGCGCGCGATGCCTAGTCGCCGAAGGATTAGGCGAGAGGGACGTTGGCGCGCACGCGCAAGGGGTAGTCGGCGGGCGTGCAGCGCAAGTCAGCAGGGCACGTGCTGGGCAGGCGAGCGAGGACCCAGCTCGTGCGGGAGTAGGACTGGTGGAGGCGGTGCGCGCGCGGCGTGCGAAAAGCGCGCGCATATGAGGCGGTGCGATAGGCGGCCGAATTCTAAGGAGCGCATGAAGATTGGAATTGTTTGGAGTGCAAGCCAAGCAAGATCAAGATCTAGCCAATTTAGGACTCTAGTATAAATTGTTTACTTCTTGCACAATAGTATCTAGAATGTTTAGGAAGTTAAAATTTTATTGCTTTAATATGTTTCCTAGGTAGATTAGAATTAGTCATAGTTAGGATCTATAAATAGGGATGTTCCCCTATTGTTTTGAGAGGAGCAGAATTGATGAAATAGAAAAGGAACGTTTGTTCAAACCGTGTGTTAGGGTTCGTGAGAATTCGATCATGCAACCGAATTGGCTAGGCTAAGACCCAAGCCAGTTCAACGATTTAGAGAGGCTAAGACCCGATCTATTTCGAGAGTGTAGCGAGGCTAATACCCGAGTGAACTCAAGTATCGTGAGAGAGTTAGGCTAATAACCGAGTCGATCACACCTATCGTCGAGAGCAAGGCCGTGGCGAAGCCGTGATCGAGACAAGTCGAGGGAACGCAACACCCGATCCGTCATCAGTGCGCTGGGGCGCTGTGCGTGCGCGTTGGGGGCGCTGGCGAGCGATGGCGTGCGCTGGCATGCGCTGTCGTGCGCTGGCATGCGCTGGGGCTCTGGCTGGCAGCAGTGCACAGGGCCCAGCAGATAAGCAGGGTTTCAAATAGGACCGACCGATTTCAAAATGCACTCGACCGATTTACTTGAAATTTTTACACATTAAAATAGACCAAAAAAGACATATTTTCACAAGGTTTCAGACCCAAATCTTCAGTTTAACATAAGCAACCAAGTTTTACGAAAAGACGATAAAAACCTGAACTTTCTAGTTCACCGGGCAATCTTTTGAATTTTCCAACAAAATTTGGACACAACACACATAACATCAGGTTACTAAAACTCACCAAAAATCACAGCAAAACTCCAAGAATTAAATTGTTAATGATTTTTTAAAGTTTCTGCCCAGAATTTCATATCGACATTTGACATAGCTACAGACCTCATTTCGACTTGAAATACTTACACAACGTATAATACTATCAGAGGGTAATACAGTTCAATTTTCACAGCAATCGGACGAATGTAAAATTTTAAATGATTTTTTGAATATTCAGCAACACTACTCGATTCAAAATAGCGTAAATGGCAATTTAATCAACAACAGCGTCTAAGGCCTTCACCATAAGGCCAAAGACTTCAAATGTTCTAATAATCCACAGCCCTATTCACGATTTATGCATAAATCACATACGAACATAAATAATGAATGAAACATGAAATTAAATGGTCAATATTCAAACCCTAGCATGCAATTCTCCACAAGGCTTAATATGTATCATATACACACATAAAATAAGGGGGTTTAGACAGCCTTCTACCGTTATCGGGGAGAT
>CACSLK010027832.1:1424286-1448348 GCA_902706635.1 Striga hermonthica
ACATAGCTACGGACCTCATTTCGACTTGAAATTTTTACACTACGTATAATACTATCAGATGGTAATACAGTTCAGTTTTCACAACAATCGGACGAATATACCATTTTAAATGATTTTTCAAATATTCAGCAACACTACTCGATTCAAAATAGCGTAAATGGCAATTTAATCAACAACAGCGTCTAAGGCCTTCACCATAAGGCCAAAGACTTCGAATGTTTCAATAATCCACAGCCTTATTCACGATTTATGCATAAATCACATACGAACATAAATATTGAACGAAACATGAAATTAAATGGTCAATATTCAAACCCTATCATGCAATTCTCCACAAGGCTTAATAAGTATCATATACACACATAAAATACGGGGGTTTAGACAGCCTTGTACCGTTCTCGGGGAGATTTTCACGAAAGAGGGTTCGAACGGGGCGAGGAGGGGCTGCGAGTGCACGGGGGAGGGCATGCGGTGCTGCTGGGCGCGTCTACGTGCCACTGCTGGCTGCTGGGAGGCCTGTGCGTGCCGCTGCGGGTCTGCTACGGGCCACTGGGCGTGCTTGCGGGCTTCGCGAGGGACGTTGGACGACGTTGCAATGCACGAACAGGTCGCGATGGCGATGGCGATGGCGAAGGGCGACCGTACGATGGTGCAACGTGGCGGAGGGCGGTTGTTCGGGGCAGCGATGGCGGCCGAGAGAAAAGAGAAAAGAGAGTGCGAGAGAGATGAGAGGGATGAGAGAGAATGAGAGAGGCGGCTGGAGGGAAAAGAAACTGATGAGGAGAGGGAGTAAAATCTCTCCAATATATAGAGCTCACTTAGGGTATGGGTAAGACCCCTTAATCAAGCAACATACAAAAATCAACACCAAGGAAAAAGGAAGACTTACCATACAAATAAGCTTGCCAAAAACAACACAAAGGAGGGGAGAAGAGGGTCGGCCGGCTCAATGGGCGCGGGTCACGGGCGCGGCTCGGCTAATCGGCTCGACCCAAAGCCCGGTTCGACGAAAATTAAATTAAATTAAAATAGTATTTAATAATTATATAAAATCTCCACAATTAATATTTATTATAAATACACAAAAGGCACATAAAATTTATTTAGGCAATTAGACAAATAACAATTAATATTAATGGCAACAATAGTAATAATAATAATAATAATAATAATAATAATAATAATAATAATAATAATAATAATAATAATAATCCAATTTATTTCATAAATGAACGGGGCGTTACAGAAAACTTGTCGAAGTTGGGCAAGAACATAGCAGAAGTCTGAGCTCTAAGGAGCCAGAAAGCCGAGGAGCTCAAAGAAAGTTATTAGGGCGTCTTCTCAATGGGAGCAGCAGTGGTCTACAATGAGAACAAAGCCAAGGAATTAATCCCCGAGCCGAAGCCGATGCAACCAAACCAAACCGACTTAATAAGTCATGGTATTGCGCCTAGCACAAAGGCCACAACCATAACACCGACCAGTGCTGCAACTTGATCTAGGCACTCCTACAGCTGATTGACGACCCGCAGATAAGAAGTTTACCAGCTCCGGTGACTAACGGAAGAAATGTCGGTTTGAGGAGAACCCAGACAGCAAGGATGACGACGACGTCCACCATTAACGAAAGAGGCCGCAGCAGAGCGGCCACCAAGAAATCATTCGACTTTCACCCAGCCCACCAAGACGAGGTCGGCACCTTGAGGGGGTATAAGAGAAGCCAGACTCTTGACCGGTTCCAGGCCGACCACGCATATCCACCTCGGCGAATCAACACAAACCGTAGTGATCCCATCTCCTCGAGGAGTCATACCAAGGCGTACACTCGCCAAGCGTATCACGCTGGACAGAGGGTCCATCATGCCAGCAACAAGCCGGCACCTGAGTCCACAACTAACGCAATCTCGTTTAGTGTCGAGGATGCCTTTCTATTCATCCATCCACAGTCCGACGCCTTGGTGATCACGACACCCATTATGGCAATCGAGGTGCATCGCATCATTGTCGAAACCGGGGCCTATGCGAGTATCTTGTACTGCGACACCTTCAAGAAGATAGGTGTCAGTATGGAAGAGGTACAACCACACAGAAATCGGATCCAGGGTTTTGACGGCAAGACAACCCTCCTGGTAAGAAAAATCATATCTCCCATTAGGTTTGGGGAAGACGGAAAGCCTGCAAGAACAATCATGGAGACCTTCAAGATTGTAGACTGCCCCAGTGAAATACAACGCAATTCTGGGGAGGACGGTCTTTTACAAACTGAGGGTGGCCGTCTCGATTTCTCACTACTCTCTCAAATTTCTGACCTCAGACGGAGAAGGAACCCATCGGGGAGACCAACGAGAAGCAAGGGAATGTGTCTTGGCCATCCCTCGCACTGAAATAAACATGACCGACTCCCACAAGACCGCCGACATGGTAGATGCCAAGGAGGAAAACGAAGGGTTCAACAACTCGGATAACATGATTATGGACACCGAGCCGATGCCGCCCATCCCGAAGGACAACCGCATGCTGATTGACCAGACAGGTCCGCTACTCTTGGCCGCAGGCGACGCCGGTCTGGTGGATGAAGAATCTGGAGCTGATTTGGACAGAGATCGAGGTCGGAGAGCCGACAAGGGGCCAATCATCGAAGAGGACGAGTTTGATCCCTGAACCCAGTAGGAGGAGAAATGTAGCGCCCCGTTCGAATATGTGAATTTTCGTGAATATATGTGGATCTTTCATGGATTTAAGTAATTTATGTTATTTATGTGGCCTTACATGATTTTTCCAAATTATTATTATTGTTATTGAAATTATTCCGGTTATTTATTATTGTTGCTCGATTAAGTGTTTTAGCCATCGCATTATATTATTTGCGAATAATATAATGTTAAATTATTTCGTTCGATTTAATTTATTTAAGTCGTTCGAAAAGTTCAGGTTATAATATTAAACCGAATTATACTCGAATTCTATTTTCTCGAGAACCATTTCAAGCCCGAGTCCCGGCCCTTATTATTTACGAACCCGCAACTTTGATATATGATTCTCGGCCCTTTTAAATTTGTAAACCGAGCCTCTTTAACTAAAACTACGCCTAGGCCCGAAAACTGCGCGCCTAGCCCGTACCCGACCCGTTTCTCCTCTTTCTCTCTTGTGTATGGGTTACTTGTTTGGGAAATCATCCTAACCCTAGTATTATATATACAAGAGATTGTATTTTCTCTTCTCGTCCAGATAAAATCCCTCGCCCTCCCCGATCAAAACCGCAGTCATCTTTTCTCTCTCTCTAGGCGCGCCCAACAAAAAAGAGAAATCTTTTCTTTCTCTCGTCGCCAAAGAATTCTCTCGCCATCTGCATCATTCATAGTCTCCATCACCATCACGAGCAGAAATCCGCAGCACCACCATCATCGCTGCTACCCGGTCGTTTCCCCCCTCACGCATCACCATCAACATTGCAGCAACCTGTAACTCCGGCCTGCTCACGCCTCCACCGCCGGCACTACTCCTCCGCCATCTCGCAGGCCGTCCCGCGAGGAGGAAGACCACCGCAGATCTACCGCGCCACGAGAAGCATCTGGCGAGACCCATTTTTCCCTCCAATAGGCCGCGACTAGCACCTGCAAGTCCCGTGTCATCGCAAGCCATCGCGAGGAAGCTGTTCCGGCGAGAACCCTTCCCGGCAGAAGCACCACCGCAAACCACCTTCCTTCGCCCGAGCAGCAAGCCGCGCTCCGCCAACGTAACCTTCGGTCGCTGCCATCGCAGGTCCCAATGTGTGAGCCGATGATCCTTAACCTTGATATGCTCAGCCCTGCCGAGTCGTCGGCCATGAACCATACCTAGCCGAAAGTCACGAGCAGCAGCAACAAGAAAAGTCCTTGAGCATCCCCGTTCGCGCATATTAGGCCCCGACGGTCATTCTCCATGTTGGGTTCTATGAGGAACGTCAAACAACATGCACAGTATTGAACTTATCGAAATAAAACCTAACGCAGCAGAATCTATAGTGAGGATATGGACGTTTACGTATTAAAATTTATGCCGACTCTGAGACGATGTAGAGTACCGTTGGTGTAGTTCGTCTGAATACCACAATCTAATGAGCTGATAGATTTGGCCTTTAGTCGAGTCTAATCGACACGTCAAACGAACCTCGGTCACACGGTGGCTTGGTCTCGGTCGTTGGGGTGCAGCGGGCAGGTCGCGTGTCTCGGTCGCGGTCACTGGCAGCAATGGTGGACTCACGCGAGTGCGCGTTGGACGCTGGGCAGGACGCACGGAGTGCTGGCGAACGTGAACGGGCACTGGAACTTCGCTGGGCGTGCACGCACGTGGGCGCTATGCCTATGCAGAGGCAGAGTAGGCGTGCGCGTCTGGGACGGGCGCTGGGACCTCGCGTGATCGGCAACTGGCAGCAGGCGCGGACTGGGAGCTTTCGGGCGTCATCACTGGGTGCTGGGACCGTGGCTAGCTGGGCGCGACTGCAGGCGGTAGCTAGCGGTTGCGATCGGCTGGCTTCCGGCGGTGATGGGCTTTTCTGGCGGTGGCTCACGGCGGCGGACGGCGGCGATGAGGTGGAGAAGATGACCGGAAAATATGGAATAAAAGGCTCAAGAATATTGTACCAAAAAGCCTTCTAATGGATTAACTAAACACCTACTTCTATCAAACTTGGTGGAGCGTTTAAGCGAATCTCCCTAACTCTCGAACGATGTTATTTCTTGCGCGTATGTAGGAGAAATTCAGCCAACATCAACATCCAAGAGGTTGGGACATGGTGTATTTATAAGCTCCATTAGGGACCTTAAGGAGGTGCTAAACATGGGCTTATCCATTAGGCCTAGGAATCCTAATTCTACTCCAATACTAATTCAATGTAGGAAGGAGATTTCCTACTAATCTAACTCTTCTAAGAGACTCTTTAGTCTCCTAACACTAGAGAAGATCCTAGTAGGAATACCTTTCCTAATTAAATTAATAATCATGGAATAAAATTAATTCCTAATTTAGGAAACTTAATTTTACTCCAATTAATAATCTAATGTAAAAATTCTATCTCCTACTAATCTTTATCTTCTAGAAGACTCCTTAGTCTCCTAATCTCAAGAGAAGATTCTAATAGAAATATTATTTTCCTAATTAAATTAATTAATATGGAATAATATTAATTCCTATTTAATGGAATTAAATAATAAAACATTCCACTAGAGTAATATCATTGCTCTCCCCATTTAGCCACTATTTTACCAATAAAATCGAGCCTCCATGATTAAATAATATTAATCCAATTAATTGATTTACCTCCCTATGTTTAAGATATAACGTCCGTTGATTAATTAAATTACTGAAAAATTAATTAATCAACTTCTTATTCATTTCCAAAATTAGTACCACTCAAAACCTTAACCATTATGTCAGACAAACGTCTACCTGCAGGGTTTAACATAATGTACATTCCTGAGCTCATTTCGGGGACGTCATCAATCCAGCACACTGGAACATAGTGACCATAAATAATTTATAATAGCACATCATATAATTATTCTTACTTACCAAAATACCTCGTATGTCATCCTAATAAAATAGGAATGAGTTAGTAAATCAAATAAATAAGAGATAAATATATATGCCTATTTTATATTATCTTACAGCTTAAGAGAACGCATCAATCACTGCAGGTCTAGGTTACAACAAAGATCAATGAGTCTCAAAACCTTATCCTTTCGTGGTCCTGTTCAGCACTTAACATAAGTGCTAGTGTAATTCTCCAGTCAAAGACCAACTGAATCAAGAATACACTACAGTCTTTTTCCAAGAGGGGTCTCACTGTCTGTCTAGACTGTGAACGAATAGTTTAGTTTTATAAGGAACCGATAGGTGATCTTTCTGTTCGAAACACTTCGAACCACAATATCTCAATATAAGACATGGAGTATGATTTGCATAAATAAATAAATTGCAAACATATATACTTTGACTGAAACATGATGGCCAGATCAAAATGGAATTGATAGAATCTGCAAAACATAGCTTTTACAACATATCTCTAACAATCTCCCACTTATGCTTTACAAGCTCATGGCTATACAAAATAACCACAATTTCTTTCAATCTAGTTCTCAAAGACTAGTCTACTATGTCGCCCTAACATCTGACTCCCATTCCTTCTACGTGTCTTGTAAAGACTTTCGCCGGTAGGCTCTTCGGACTAAGGAGTACATGTTGATTTACTAGGTAGATGAATTGCTTCCATTGGGTTACACCGATTCTGACATCCAGACAGACAGGGACGAAAGCAAGTCAACCTCAGGGTTTGTGTTTACTTTAGAAAGAGGAGCCATAGTATGGAGGAGTGTGAAGCGAAAATGCGTGGCAGACTCAACCATGGAGGCTGAGTATGTAGCAACCTAAGAGGCAACGAAAAAAGCTGTCTGGCTCAGGAATTTTCTCCTCAACCCTGATGTGGTACCGAGTTTGCCCGTTGCGATTACAGTGTTCTGTGATAACAGCCGAGCAGTAGCAAATTCGAAGGAGCCACGGACTCATAAAGTGAGTAAACACATAGAGCGCAAGTACCACCTGATACGAGAAATCGTTGGACGAGGAGAAGTCATTGTTGCCAAAATACAGTCAGAGGACAACCTAGCAGATCCTTTTGAGTATATGCTTTACCGCAGACCAATGTTCCGGTCTTGGATTACTCTGATATCTTGCTACCATGCCCACGGCATAACAAATATCAGGTCACGTGCTCAACATAGCATACATGAGGCTTCATACTGCCGATGCATAAAAACCTGTCTTCATGTCCTCTACCTCTTGAGGTGTGTTCGGGGACATCTTCTTAGATAGATGTATTCCTTGCCGAAAAGGATAAATCCCCTTTCTTAAAATCCTGCATGTTGAAATGCTTTAGGACAGTGTCTATGTATGTGGATTGGGATAGGCGCAATTTTCTCTTCTCTCGGTCCCGAATGACCTTGATTCCGAGAACATGTCCTACTTCTCCCAAATCCTTCATATGAAACTGTTTGGATAACCATACCTTTACGTCTGATAACATCTTCACACTGTTTCCAATGAGAAGAATATCATCCACATACAGCACTAGAAACACCACCACGTTTCCATCACTTTTCTTGTACACACAGTGCTCATCCAGACATTGGGTAAATCCATACGATTGGAAAACCTCGTCAAAATGGATGTTCCAAGACCTTGAAGCCTGCTTCAGCCCATAAATGGACCTATTCAGCTTGCAGACGAGATTCTCTTGGCCCTTTGCAATGAATCCTTCTGGTTGCTGCATATAGATGTCCTCGTCCAAATTCCCGTTAAGGAAAGAGGTCTTAACATCCATTTGCCAAATCTCATAATTCATATGAGCGGCTACAGCCAAGAGAATCCTGATGGATTTGAGCATGGCTACCGGCGAAAAGGTTTCCTCATAATCGATCCCTTCTTTCTGAGTGTGCCCTTTTGCAACAAGCCTTGCTTTGAAGATCTCAACCTTCCCATATGTTCCTCTTTTTCTCTTATAGACCCACTTGCATCCAATGGCGCGGACGCCACTGGGTGGCTCTAAAAGATCCCATATCTGATTAGAGTCCATTGACCCTATTTCAGATTTTATCACCTTTTGCCAAGACTCTGCGTCCCAATCTTGGAGTGCCTCATTGTATGTCCATGGGTGGGATTCAAGAACGTCTGGGACGGCCTCAGAAGACTCTCCCAGACCCATGAATCGCTCAGGCTGCCGGACAACCCTCCCACTACGACGAGGTACTACCTACTCAGGTGCATCATCAGCGATACGTGTTGCAATACTTTGTGGTGTAACATCTAGCGCACTCGGTATTGAAGTACTCACTCCCTTTAACTCCTCAAGGACATGTCTACTACTGGGCTTATGATCTAAGGCATAGTCTTCTTCCAAGAACCTACCATTCGTGCTAACGATTACTTTCTGGTCCTCGGGACTATAAAATAGACCACCTTTCGTTTCCTTAGAATATCCCACAAATAGCCTTACTTCTGTTCTCGGTTCCAACTTAACAGTATCGGTACTCAGCACGTGTGCTGGACTATCCCAAATCCTAAGATGTCTTAGACTGGGCTTATGCCCAGACCACAACTCCAATGGTGTAGACGATACTGATTTAGAAGGTACTCTATTCAGAATGTATACCGCTGTTTCTACGGCATATCCCCAAAACGAATCTGGTAAAGTACTATAACTCATCATTGCCGTAACCATTTCCATAAGATTCATATTCCTCCGTTCTACTACGCCATTCTGCTGAGGCGTGCCAGGCGCAGTCAGCTGGGATGTAATCCCATTATCCGTCAAGTAGTTCCTAAATTCTTTCGAGAGATACTCGCCACCACGATCTGATCGTAGTGACTTGATACTTTTTCTTAACTGCTTCTCCACAACTTCCTTATACTCCAAGAACTTCTCAAAGCATTCAGACTTGCAGTGCAGAAGGAAAATGTACCCATATCTCGAGTAATCATCGATAAACGTAACGAAGTACTTGAAACCTCCTCTCGCTTAAACACTCTTAGGACCACATAGATCAGAATGAACTAGCCCTAACACATCTTCGACTCTATTCCCCTTTGAACTAAAAACCCTCTTAGTCATTTTGCCTTGCAGGCAAGACTCACAAGTTGGAAAAGCCTCGACTTCTGACGACCCCAAGGGCCCATCTGCTACCAACCTTTGAATCCTCCTAAGGTTAATATGACTCTTAGATGCTAAAGATATGTTTCGTTCATTTTGGAAAGTTCATTTCTCTTATTTAGATTAGATGATGAATTAAGTAATTGTTTCTGTTGCAGTTGAGACGACTTAGATTCTAGAATGTATAGATTGTCTAATAATGAACTAGAACAAATGAACATTTTTCCAAAACGAATAACAACTTTATTATCAAAAGTAGCAGAAAAACCGTTCATAAACAACTTAGAAACTGAAATCAAATTCTTTCTAAAACTAGGAACATAAAGACAATCTTTCAAAACTAGAAACCTATCTAAGCCAAAATCTAAATAGACGTCTCCCACTGCAATTGATGACGCTCTACTAGCATCGCCCAAGTTGATGGTAACTTCTCCTTCCCTAAGTCGCTTGGTTTCCTGAAACCCCTGCATTGAATTGCAGACATAATCAGTGGCTCCTGTATCTACACACCAGGTACTGGTAGATAACACCGCTAAACATGTTTCAACGACTAAAGACAATGATGTACCTTTGTCAAGCTTCTTGAGAAGAGGGCAGTCTGCCTTCTAGTGTCCTTTCTGCTGACATTTGTGGCACTTGCCTTTCGGCTCCTTCGACTTCTGTCGAGGTTGCACGTCATTCATGACCGCCTTGCCCTTTCCTGTGGACTTCTTCCTCTTCTTACCCTTACGAGCCTTAGAAGTGGAAGCTTCTCCCTGCTGGGCCACCATAGCTTGGTTCTTCTAACGAAACAGGCCCTCTGTCGACTGAAGTTCAGCAACAAGTTCCGGGAGAGTCATCAACATCTTATTCATGTTGCAATTCAACCGGAACTGCTTGAAGCTCTTTGGCAAAGACTGGAGCACTATATCGACCCGGGTTTCCCCGTCAATAAAAGCCCCAGGAACCTCCAGCTCATTCAGCTGGGCCATCATAGCAAGAACAAGTTCCCTTACGGGAGTGCCCTCGCGCATGGTCATGGTCATCAGAACCCTCATGGCCTCTTGTCGGGCAGCCCGCGTCTGATGACCAAATAACTCCTTGAGATTGAGGAGCATCTCTGCTGTGGTGTTCATAGACTGATGCTGATGTTGAAGTACATTTGACAATGATGCCAAGATATAACACTTCGCCATCTCATCAGCCTTTTCCACCGAGCATACGCCTCTTTCTCTTGGTCTGGTGCATTGTCAGCAGGCACATCCAGACAAGCCTCAACAGTAGCAAATTTGTACCCCTCAACAGTTAACACAATATCTAAGTTCCTTTTCCAGTCAATATAATTGAGACCAACAAGTTCGTTTTCTTTGAGAATTACGGACAACGGATTGAAAGACATTTTGAATTCCTGGGATCATGCAAACATAGTCTTTACTCAGTCAAGTAGTTTTGAATTTAAACATCAAATATTGATCCCATGTAACAATATTCAAATAAATTCACCAACACCTCAAAACACCGAATCCCCGCAGGCCACGGAGTGTGGATGTCTACGGTTCAAACATTCGCAAGAGGAGGGATAAATCCCATTAGCTTAACATATTGCCGAGCAATACTTAACTAATAGTCGGTTTCATCTTTTGGCCAGCGCAATTAACTTATAAAAGAATAAAAACGACCTTATCCTTTGGGACTATCGTAATTATTTGCACTTTAAGTGTAACCCATTAATTGGTACTAAGTTTACTACCAAAATTATACGTCCACCTTGGGGTGACCCGTACGCTTTTGAAATAGGTCACTATAACCATCCCGAAGGAGATTCGTCCTTGTAAACTGTGAAATAACACGTCCTTTGGGCTTGAATTAAATCACTTCACTGACAAACCTATAATGGAGGCCTTGTATGTAATTTATTTCAACCCATTATACACTTAATATAATTTTTATTTTAGGGATTTTCTAAACATGTTTGATTTTGCACATAAGCAATCACATAAAACATGCACGATTAATGAGCAATAATAAACTAGGAATTATAATCCAGCTATCATGGCCATTAATCAATCTCCAATGTTACGGAGAAAACACAATCCTGTCCTTTGTTGAGTGTGTCCTCCGATTCAGGTATTGGATCTCCCCTTTCGCAGTGACTCCCACTGAATTGGTCGTCTCCGAGAAAGTCGCCATTGGATCATCATCATGGCATCCGTGTACGCGTTTATCGCCTCGCCCCGTCAAGGTTGGTCTACGTTCGCCACATCAATAATGAATAATATAAGCAACATTTGCATAATTCATCCTATGACCCACGTAGGAGCCGTACATTAGTTTCTATGAAAGCAATAAACTGTGCGGTGTCCCAC
The DNA here is from genome assembly GCA_902706635.1 of Striga hermonthica. Lineage (NCBI taxonomy): Eukaryota > Viridiplantae > Streptophyta > Magnoliopsida > Lamiales > Orobanchaceae > Striga > Striga hermonthica. The sequence goes on from CACSLK010027832.1 coordinate 1,435,315, forward strand.
CGCGCGAATAATTTATTACAAGCATTCACCAACCCAAAAATTTCTCGGCATGTCCGAGGCTTCAAAACAGCATACATACAACATGAATTAAAATCCATACATACTTGCCATAATATTCGGATTCGAAATCCCCTGCAAAAATTTATTGCAATTTCTAATCTACTATGCCGCTGCGTCCGTAAGCACATAATTTATGTAAACATGCAAAGTCCAAATTCAAACTGTGCACGAGGTTAAATTAAACCTGGGCTCTGATACCAGTTGTTGGGTTCTGTGAAAAACGTCAAACAACATGCACAGTATTGAACTTATCGAATAAAATCCTAACGCAACAGAATCTGTAGTTAGGATATGGACGTGTACCTTTTAAAATTTTTGCCGACTCTGAGACGATGTAGAGTACCGTTGGTGTAGTTCGTCTGAATACCACAATCTAATGGGTCGATAGATTTGGCCTTTAGTCGAGTCTAATCGACACGTCAAACGAACCTCGATCACACAATGGCTCGGTCTCGGTCGTCGGGGTGTAGCGGGTAGGTTGCGGTCACTAGCAGCAATGGACGCATGCGAGTGCGCGTCGGACGCTGGGCAGGACGCGCGGGGTGCTGGCGAACGCGGACGGGTGCTGGAACTTTGTTGGACGTGCGCGCACGCGGGCGCTATGGCTATGCGGAGGCGGAGTAGGCGTGCGCATCTGGGACCACGCGGGCATACGGGTTGCGTCTCCTGGGCGCGCAAGGAATGACGTGCGCGTGTTGGATGGGCGCTGGGACCTCGCGCAATCGGCAACTGGCAGCAGGCGCGGACTAGGAGCTTGCGGGCGTCGTCGCTGGGTGCTGGGACCGTGGCTAGCTGGGCGCGTCTGCAGGCGGTAGCTAGCGGTTGCGATCGGCTGGCTTCTGGCGACGATGGGCTTTTCCGGCGGTGGCTCACGGCGGCGGACGGCAGCGATGAGGTGGAGAAAATGACCGGAAAATATGGAATAAAAGGCTCAAGAATATTGTACCAAAAAGCCTTCTAATGGATTACCTAAACACCTACTTCGATCAAACTTGGTGAAGCATTTAATCGAATCTCCCTAACTCTCGAACGATGTTATTTCTCGCGCCTATGTAGGAGAAATTCGGCCAACATCACAATCCAAGAGGTTGGGACATGGTGTATTTATAGGCTCCATTAGGGACCTTAAGGAGTTGCTAAATATGGGCTTATCCCATTAGGCCTAGGAATCCTAATTCTACTCCAATACTAATTCAATGTAGGAAGGAGATCTCCTACTAATCTAACTCTTCTAGAAGACTCCTTAGTCTCCTAACACTAGAGAAGATCCTAGTATGAATACCTTTCCTAATTAAATTAATAATCATAAAATAAAATTAATTCCTAATTTAGGAAACCTAATTTTACTCCAATTAATAATCTAATGTAGAAATTATATCTCCTACTAATCTTCATCTTCTATAAGACTCCTTAGTCTCCTAATCCCAAGAGAAGATTCTAGTAGGAATATTATTTTTCTAATTAAATTAATTAATATAGAATAAAATTAATTCCTATTTAGTGGAATTAAATAATAAAACATCTCACTAGAGTAATATTATTGCTCACCCCCATTGAGCCACTATTTTACCAATAAAATCGAGTCTCCATGATTAAATAATATTAATCCGATTGATCGATTTACCTCCCTATGTTTAAGATATAATGTCCGTTGATTAGTTAAATTACTGACAAAATAATTAATCAACTTCTTATTCATTTCCGAAATTAGTACCACTCAGAACCTTAGCCATTATGTCAGACAATCGTCTACCTGCAGGGTTTAACATAATGTACATTCCTGAGCTCATTTCGGGGACGTCATCAATCCAGTGCACTGGAACATAGTGACCATAAATAATTTATAATAGCACATCATATAAGTATTCTTACTTACCAAAATACCTCGTATGTCATCCTAATAAAATAGGAATCAGTTGGTAAATCAAATAAGTAAGAGATAAATATATATGCCTATTTTATATAATCTTACAGCTTAAGAGAACGCATCAATCACTGAAGGTCTAGGTTATAACAACGATCAGTGAGTCTCATAACCTTATCCTTCCTTGGTCCTGTTCAACACTTAACATAAGTGCTAGTGTAATTTATCAGTCAAAGACCAACTGAATCTAGAATACACTACAGTCTTTTTCCAAGAGGGGTCTCACTGCCTGTCTAGACTGTGAACGAATAGTTTAGTCTTATAAGGAACCGATAGGTGATCTTTCTGTTCGAAATACTTCGAACCACACTATCTCAATATAAGACATGGAGTACGATTTGCATAAATAAATAAATTCCAAACATATATACTTTGACTGAAACATGATGGCCAGATCAAAATGGAATCGATAGAATGTGCAAAACATAGTTTTTACATCATATCTCTAACAATCTCCCACTTATGCTTTACAAGCTCATGGCTATACAAACTAACCACAATTTCTTTCAATCTAATTCTCAAAGACTAGTCTACTATGTCGCCCTAACATCTGACTCACATTCCTTCTACGTGTCTTGTGAAGACTTTCACCGGTAGGCTCTTCGTAAAAGGATCTGCTAGGTTGTCCTCTGACTGTATTTCTGCAACAACGACTTCTCCTCGTCCAACGATTTCTCGTATCAGGTGGTACTTGCGCTATATGTGTTTACTTGCTTTATGAGTCCATGGCTCCTTCGAATTTGCTACTGCGCCGCTGTTATCACAGAACACTGTAATCGCAGCGGGCAAACTCGGTACCACATCAAGGTCGAGGAGAAAATTCCTGAGCCAGACAGCTTCTTTCGCTGCCTCTGAGGCTGCTACATACTCAGCCTCCATGGTTGAGTCTGCCACGCATTTCCGCTTGACACTCCTCCATGCTATGGCTCCTCCTCCTAAAGTAAACACAAACCCTGAGGTTGACTTGCTTTTGTACCGGTCTGTCTGAAAGTCAGAATCGGTGTAACCCAACGGAAGCAATTCATCTGCCTGGTAAATCAACATGTACTACTTAGTCCTACGTAGGTACTTGAGTATATGCTTTACCGCAGACCAATGTTCTGATCCTGGATTACTATGATATCTTGCTACCATGCCCACGACATAACAAATATCCGGTCGCGTGCTCAACATAGCATACATGAGGCTTCCTACTGCCGATGCATAAGGAACTGCCTTCATGTCCTCTACCTCTTTAGGTGTCTTCGGAGCGCATGGACAACCGTTTGAGCCTCATTCGGCCCTTTTCCTTGCTTGTTTAGCGTATCGTATCCCGAGAACGGTATTCTTTCGAGCCCGGGTTGAGTTTATTTGTTGTTCAATATTATCAAGTCAAAATATGTAATAATTGAAGTGAAAACTATAAGATTTTATTGTTCTATCGTGTTTAATAAGACCGAGTGGGACCTTGGACAACGTACTTTTTGATATATCGAATGTTTAAGTCTTAAAGTATTAATATCGAGGTTGATTAACGTGTAATTTACGTGGTTTTGAGGCTATGTTGTTGTACAAACGTTTTGAGTTGTTAAAGGCATGAAAACCCAAATTTCGAGCCTCGGTAGTTCTCTGTATTTGTCAACCAAGAAGCTATTTTTTGGACAAGTGTTCTTCTTGAGCTTTGTAGTGCTTTGAGTTAGGTTTTAGTGGGTTTTGGTATCTCGTGATTTGGATTTGAAATGGATTTTATATGAATTTTCAAATGCAGACAGGCATGCAGTTTTTATAAACTTGGGCAGATATTTTGACCTTAATTCATGGCTGTTTATTATGATCTTAACGTGCCTGAATGAAAATGTATTCTTCATGACAAATGTAGTATATATTGTAAGCTGCCTTTGCAAGTTAGAATCATACAATTTGGAGTTGATTTAAATTTGTTATGAATTTTTTAAGTTGAACACGCATGTTGTTTTCATAAATCCGTGCAGGTTTGGTAATTTTGATGTTAGGCTCAGTTGTTGCCATTTTACTAAGGTGTTATATATTCGAAAAGTTGTTCTCTGACAGATTTCTTGACCTAAGTGTTTTATACTTAAACTCAGTTTTAAAGTTGTTATTGGCTTAAGTGATCTACATGAAAGTTGTGGATATATGTGTTAGCTACTCATTGGTGTTGGAATAACCTGATTAGCATGCTTGTAGCTCCTGTTATCTTGGAAATACTGAGATTATATGAATTGTTCATTTTCATTTCTGGACTGGACCTATGTTTTGTGTTGTTGTTGAATTAATTATGTGACGAGGTCAGGATTTGTTAAAGTTGTCTTCATAAAAATTGTAGCTTTGTTTCTTATCTTTCTATGAGTATCTGATTCATATTTTAACATGACTATAGCTCGAGTTATCCTCAAAATGCTGCCACCTTGTTTGAACGTTTTGACTGCACCTATGTTTTGCATGTTTGTTGTATTTGTGGATTTAAATTATTTTATCTACCTAAGTGTTATTCATGAAAGTGATAGAGGCATGAGTTAGGGATATTTTCCAAGTTTTTTAATCATGATATGATTTGTAGAATGAAAGCTACATGCATTTTAAATTCATTGCGCATGCTGAAAATTGTTGCAAGTTCATGGTTAGGTTTCTAAATTGAGTTGTATTGTTTAACAGCATGTTTATGTGGCATAACTGAACCAGGTCATACTATGTGATTATTTTTATGATCCTTCAATGTCCTAAGTGCTAAAAGTTAAGCAAGCCAAGATATCCACCAACCAAAAAGACTTATACATAAAATGTTTTCAAAGCAAGGCGAGCAAGGCAAAGCCAAGCGAGCTAGTTTTCAAAGCTTATGTATATGTATAAGACAAGTGAGTTTAACTTAAGCCCTGATAAGATTCTAAGGCATGTCCCATCGAATTATAGTTTTTCGAGGAATCGAGCCTCACTTTTTTTTCCAGTGCAAGCTAAAGCCGAGCATTTCGATCAGGTGGGTTTACTTATAAAATTGTCTATAACTTGAATTTTGAAATTTCTTTACTTACTTGGGTATGATCAAAGTATAAAATGTGTGCATGTAACATTCGGCGTGAGCTGGACCGTCCGTCGAACGGTATCCGCGTAGTTATAGAACGTACCCCGAGTGGGTAATTACCTCTTTGTCCTTCGCGAGGACCTTGGCATGAGCCTTGGCCGGTGATGGATTTCCTGCCCAAAACCCTCGGGGTTGGCAGACCTGTCTAATACCCTCGGGGTTGACAGTGGATTTCCGTCTAAAACCCTCGGGGTTGACGGATGACCCTCCTACTTTGGCAACGTTAGAGTTCCTGCGGAGAGACGATACGTTGATCAAATGTAGTCTATTCTGATAGGTGTGCACATGAGATATAATCGACTATGGATAGGAGATGGGAAAATTTATTGTCTATGTTCATACTTGTGACCATGCTATATATATTATTTGTACTCACTTATTATAACTGTTCATGCGCATAGCGGTGAGCACGACGATTTCCATCTGTGCTCAATCCCACCTGCTCTTCATGGATGCAGGTTAAGTCGGCGGCTGCATGGCGGCGAGAGACTAGTGGTGGTCGGTCGTTGACCGGACCTCATTATGTAGCTTATGCTTGCTATATATTATGATTATTTTGTCATCATGTTGAACTCGGGATTTATGACACATTTAAACCTTGGGTTTTAATTGCATGATTTTGACTTTGGTAATTATGACCTTGGATTTTGAACTCTGGATTATCTATGATTTGAGAAATTCGAACACTGGTTTGGAGAGATGCCCCGTTTGCTAATAATCAATTTTGGAACTTTGTTTAAACCCTGTGAGGGTGGTTTCGATTTGACTCTGGATATTTGATGATGTCTAAATTACTTGCGAGTAATTGATATTGAAAATTCGTGAATGTTGATTATATGTCGAGTAACGCCAAACGATTTATGAAAAGAATTTCGAAAAATTTCCGTTGAATTTTTGAAAAGTCCTTGACTTTCGTCAAATAAAAGTTGGGCGTTACAAGAAGAGGGGCACCAAGAGGGCTGAGTCAATGGACGAAGACGAGATCATTTTTATCGACGAATAGACTTGCCAAAAACAACTCTGAATCGGGAGCAAACTGCCTGAACCACTAAAAGCCGAACTGACAAAGTTTCTCCGGGAAAACGCAGACGCCTTCGCCTGGACTCACGAGGACATGATTGGCATCGACCCGAGGGTCGCCTGCCATAGGTTGCAGGTTGACCCAACGGTTAAGGCCAATCGTGCAAGAGAGAATGAAGTTGGGCCTGGACCGGCGACAAGCTCTCGAAGAAGAGATAATTAAATTGAAAGACAACGAGTATATCTGGGAAGTCCGATACCCGACCTAGGTAGCCGACCCGGTACTTGTGAAAAAGAGCAGCGGGGAATGACGCTTGTGCATTGACTTCTCCGACCTCAACAAAGTGTGCCCCAAAGACAGCTACCCCCTGCCCCACATCGACTATATGATCGACGCCACGTCGGGTCATGAGCTGATGAGCTTCATGGATGAATACTCCAGCTACAATCAGATTCCTATGCACCCGGATGATGAAGAGCATACCTCATTCTACTAAGCACGCGAACTTTATTGCCACAAGATGATGCTATTCGGATTGAAGAATGCCAAGGCCACCTATCAACGCTTAGTCAATAAAATGTTTGCTAGTTTGATAGGTGTTAGCATGGAAGTGTATGTTGATGACATGTTGGTCAAGTCCGTGTATGCGTTCGACTATGTAAATGACCTTAATAAAATGTTTGCCATTTCGCGTGATTATTCGATGAAACTTAACCCTATGAAATGTATTTTCGGTGTTGGCTCGGGAAAATTCTTGGGCTACTCGTTAGCGAGCGCGACATCGATGCGAATCCCTAGAAAATCAAAGCAGTGCAAGATCTCCAGCCGTCGACCACTATCAAGGGAGTTCAAAGCTTAACGGGCAAAATCACCGCCCTCAGTCGGTTCATCTCCATGTAGATAGATCGGTGAAAACCGTTCTTCGAGGCAATCAAGAAAAACCACAAATTCGATTGGACTCCCGAATGTCAAAGGGCGTTAGAAGCGATCAAGGACGTTCTTAGTCGGGCTCCCACAATGCAGAAACCTCGACCTGGTGAAATGATGTACTTATACATGTGAGTCTCCGACGTTGCCATAAGTGCTGCCCAACACATGTATAAGTCGATCAAAACAGGGCATAAGTTGTATATAACTTGTCAAAACATCACCCAAGACAGGCTTTAATTCAAAAATTCCTACAGCATGCAATTTAACTCGGATTGGGCTGAAATTTTACATATATACTCTCAACACATATAGGAATATGCCATAAAACTTTTAAGTCAAAATCATAATCGTAGGCTGAGATATATCGATCTAAAGCTGCAGCTACATCATGAACTTTCGAATTCGAATTATACACCTAACTTAAAAAATCCATATCTCATGCTATAGAGGTCAAAATATTCTAAAATTTGACATGATTAACCTTAATACATATAAAAAAAACACCATGTAAAATTTCACATTTATTGAATAAGCATAGCTAGGGCAAAAATCGTTCCAAAGAGGCTGCAGTGTCATGAATCCGAAAATAGATATCTATAGAATCTCATGTCATATTCATATGCACTCAAAGGGATGATCTTAAACCACATTAAAGAACATATAATCACAAGTAATTACACATAATTCTCAGTCCAAAACTAAAGGAAAAATTCTTGCTTGATAACTCTCTTCGGTTCAAAGAAAAACAAGGCAAAAGGCTCGATTTTGGTTTTTGGCTCTCTTGATTTCTCTCGGCTAAAGCTTGCTGCTGCGATTGTAATGGACGGCTTGCTTCAGTTAAAGAGAGTTATTGGAGAGGGGAGTTTCAGATTTTTCTAAGGGGAGAGGAAGAGAGCAAAACTTGAATGAAAAATAAGGCAAATGAAAGGGAATTTCATCCCATTTTGATAAGGCAATAAGGATGATTCATATTTCCATATTAATGCCAATCAATATGCATAAAGGAGGGGGGAAACGGATTGAGTGCTGATGGAGGGAGCGAAAAGACCTACCATAATAGCATTTGATTTATCTATATCTATATATATATAATTGCTAGCATGTAGCATTAAATAAAACCTATTTAATAAAATCTCTAAAATTTTCCCTTCATTTTCAGTTACAAAATTCATCATTAATATTTTTTTACTTCTCACATTAATACACCATATTGATTGTAATCATGTATGTTTATATTATATTATATAATAGTTATTGCTAATATCAACTAATTATAATTCACAATAAATATAAATTACATAATTATAAATAATTGTTTACAATTACATAATTATATTATTTATTTTAACATCAATATTATCTTTTTCTTTTGTATCTCATTATTTTTTTAAGAAAAAACAATTAGTAAATTATTTTAATGACATAGTCAAACAACTTTAGAATCTCATATACAATTGTTTTTTAACAATAATAATAATAATAATAATAATAATAATAATATAATAATAATAATAATAATAATAATAATAATAATAATAATCTAAATATATATAATTGTTGGTTCATGAGTATTTAATAAAACCTATTAAATTCTACCTATGTGGCAATATAATTTTTTCCCTCAAAAAACAGTTGCTTTTTATTTATTTAACCTCTCATTTAATTATTAGATAATCAACACACTAATCACTTTAAAATTACAAAAATCATTTTAAATTTTTGATTTACTTACAGCTGACCATATAATGTGTTGACTATTTAACGTGATTAGATGTTATTGTTGTGGTTATATTTAAATTAACTTCTTTTGGAAAATAAAAAATGTATTTGAAATTCCTAAATAAATAATAATAAATAATTAAAAAAAAAGATACATACCAAAATATAAATTACATCCAATATGATAAACACAATTTTATAAAAATAAATATTTCAGCTCATTTAATTGTAACTTTGGCAAAAATCATTAACCATTGTATTATATGCATACGAATAACTCACAATATTTTATTTATATATATGTGCAAATGCACAGGTCGAATACTATTATATATAATTACTAGCTAATCCTATTTAATAAAACATTTAATAAAAACATTTTTACTTTCCCTCCGAAAGGAGTTACATTTTTTTATTTATTTACTCATTAATCCCACATTTAAGAAGGTGTTTTTAGTTAAACCTAATTAGTTAATGGCTAAATTAAAAAGTTTTTTTAGTTAATCCTACATTTATGATTCTTATTCTCATTTATTTTATATATATAAATGTGGCAATCATTAATGTTGTGCAGAAATTATATATTATTATTTTTTTATTCTATTATAAATTGAATAAACAATTAAAGTTATAAAAAATATTAATAAATGTAATAAATACAAACATTATAATACAGATCATGTTACATTACAATATAAAAAATAAAATTATTTTTTTTGTAATTTAATTTCCAGCCATACTCCATCAAACATATAGCTACAAAATGATAAGAAAGATTAGTTTCATAATTAAATAAAAATTTAGCTCCCCCAAATGGTAAAACCTTATAAATTAGTAGTATAGATACATTTAAATGACATATAATTTATAAAGTTAGACTATACGCATAATAAGATGAATTAATAAAAAAAAATAATGAAGTAAATAAACAAATTAACAGTCTATATAATTATTATAGCAAAGTCTATATTATCAATATTACCATTTAAAAAGTTCATTGAAAAAACATATGTATAAAAAAAATCATATGATCATAATTAATAGTGCAAAATTAACTATTTTTTACTTTCCATTAGGTAGTAATAATAAAATATTTTATATTACTACTATTCAGTAAAATGCATGATTTCATTTTCTGCATACTAGTGCGTACCCCGTGCGATGCACGAGCTGTATAAATTTGGAGAATAAAATAATTTGACATGTATTGAGATCGAAATAATTATAATACACAGGAACACAATTGAATCATAAAATGTTCGTCACGAAACAATCATATATTATTGAAAAGCTCATTGCACACAACATTATGAATTTGATTATTGGGTAACTCGTCATTATCACAAACTAATATCTTCAATCCCCTTCTATTAATTAAACGTGAAACAACAACATATAATTCGCCGTGACTAAAAACGGGTTTCTTCATAAATAGACTAATGTGCGATAAAGACTGTACATGACTCTTGCTTATAGTCATGGCATACGAAACCGTAAGTGGGAACTGTCGCCGCTGGAACTTAAATAGAATCCTAGCAATGGATGGAGTGATTTTCATCCTAGGAATCAAGACGTTTTCGCCAGCGTGATCTCCTGTTAATATCTTGCATTCGAGAATATGAGTGGAGAGTTTAGTCACAACCAATCGAGTCTCATTGCACAGAACCATAGAATGGTCCATATTGCGCAACATTATTAGAGTTCCTATCTTCATGTGTAACTCATGGTTGGGAGTTCCTAAACACTTGATGCTATTCAAGAATTCTGACGTGTGGATATCCGCCAAAAAATCATTGCCAGAATCCGACTTAGAAGTACTGTCATAGCTCAAGCACGTACGACCTTCAGAAGAATTCAACTCGGATATGTATTGATTGATGGACTCAATAGCTTCCAACGTGGGACCTAATATAGTTCTATTCTCTAAATAACTCGGATCGTCAGTTGCATTTTTAAAAACAACTTAAATTTGTTCATTGACACCTAAATTTGATTGATTGATATTAACTTTACATTGAAAACGACTTCATGATGATGGTGAAAAAATAAAAATATTTATATTCATAATAAAAATTTATGATTTTGTATCATTACATCGACGTATCATACCATTAGTATTACTGCTACATCTCGTTTGTTCAAACGTTGTTTGAGGAATAATACTTAATTCAGGTTTATCATCACTTGTGAAATCAATAACAATAGTTTCTCCTCCAACACTCGTTTTTGCATAAAAGTTGGTCTTCTGTTGACCAGCCAAATTTGCTTTCGGAGTAAAAGATGATTGAATAGTATCTGCAAGTTGAAATGAAACAAAAAAAAAAAAAAATAGTTATGATTGAATCATAATTGTTATTTATATAGAGTAATGCTTCTCTACCCACGGTACGCACATGTTAATATGTCCACCGCTTATGTGGCATGCGCACATTGGTGATGTTAATATGTTTAAAAAATACATCACCAATGTGTGCATGCCACATAAAGTGGTGAGCATATTAACATGTGCCCACCGTCGGTAGGAGAACATTACTCTATTTATATATACTCCTTATAGATGACATTAAAAAAAAAAAAAAAACCTTACTTCAAATGCTAGAATAGATATTTTTCACCGTAGATGAATCAATAGTTCCAAAAACTACAATAAAACAAATACAATAAATAAAAAATTAATTTAATTTTTAACAAAATTTATTGTGTAAAATAAGTAAAAATGAAAATTAATTGTTCAAAATAAATAATAATTTTTATTTACCATTTCCTTTGGGAAGTCTGCAATATATCATAGGTATTTTGGTGTTTATATTGAGCATCACACATAAATGTAGAATGATGAAATATTCTCTTTTCTGAAAAATATTCTCTTTTATTGTAAATCACACATTTTGGAAGCCCAATTTAATTGATACAATAAATATTGATGAGAATATTAAACCCAATATAACATGCTATTGCCATTTATTCTCGGTATTTAATTTTTTTTTTTTTTTTTGGCCAAATTTCGAACAATCAAATAAAGATAAATTAACTTCTTAAATATAAACTCTTCCAATGTGATAAAATTATTCCATGAAAGAAGCTGACTATATGAGATTCCACAATTACCCGCATTGGAAATATATTAAATTTTAAAAGTTACATCAATTTGAAATTCGAACTAATAATTATTCTATTTTTTTCGTTCCTTTTTTTTTTCTCTCTTCTGGTTTCTCTTCTCGTGAAACGTTTTTTTCCTCTTTTTCTTCTCCTCCATCTTGTCCTCCTTATACAAAAAAATTAAATTAACTAAAAGCAACATAAATATTTGTTAAATTAAATTAACACCAACAAAAAAAAATATTGAATACATATAGTCATCTAATAAATCAAATGAATACGAATAACTCAAAAACATACGATGCAACAACAAAACATAACATAATTGTTACGCAAGATACTGAGTGTGCAAGAACAAAACAATAACATAATAACGGGTAAATAACATGAAAACAACTATCTTTGAAGATATATATAAACTGCAACTTTAAAAGACATTTTTCAAAATAGGATGCCTAGAATAAAAGATATTTGCTAAGAACAATATTTGCAATAATAACTCATAATAAATGGTGGTTTGTTGATTTTATTCCATCTACCAAATTCACGTTATAGCCTACCCTTGAAAATAAAGTTTTTGTACTTTAAATCACCTTGAAATACTGATGATAGTCTTTAATTATTGTTAAAAAAATATTAAAAAAAAAAAACCCAACACATAATCCTTTGTGAAAATAAACAAAAAAGAAAAAAAAAATGCATGAGCAATTGTAATACCCCGTTTTATCGTGGCTTATTTGGGAATAAATATTGATTATTGTTATTACTAACTTCCTTATTTATTACTATTATTATTATTATTATTATTATTATTATTATTATTATTAAATGCCAATTTGTTATTATGTGTTGTTATTAGTAATATTACTATTATTAATATTAATTGTCTAAATGTTATATTATAATTAAATAAATTATGCGTAATATATATATGTAAATATTAATGTCCCGTCTCACTTTATTATCGAGCCCGAGAGAACCTTGGCACCCGACCAGCCGACCCGGTTTTCCTTTTTCCTCGTGCGTGTGTGTGTGTGAATTTATCTTGGGAGCAAGATTAATTGCTAAACCTAATTATTTGTATATAATTAGAGAACCCTTAGCAGATGTAATTTTATCCCGCAGCTTTTTTTTATATTCTGCTCCTTTTCTCTCGTCTTCCCCGCATCATCACTGTCGTCCCTCCAGAGAGAAATCTCTCGCAA